>CP135541.1:2242267-2293028 GCA_032402905.1 Khaya senegalensis
ATGACTGCAGCTCTTGCAAGGGCGAGTCATCACATAGAATACAAGTTTGGTCGATCCAACTCAAATCATGCAACACATTTTGGTCAAATTAGGGTTCTGATGATACAGCGGGCGTTTTATTTTTGAATTACATTTCTCAAATTTGTAAGTAAGATTTTGCAGGTTACGCGTCACATTTTGATTGTCCAAGTTTTAGATTATTAGGGTTTGTTGTCGTATCATATTCATATGATAACATTAGTAAGAAATTTGATGCCAAATGTGGGCAGGCACATGAAGAGTGGGGACATGGAGGATGATGCCAACAGATGAGTTAAAAGACGCGTGTGAATAGCCGCATGAGCATAAGGGGAGGTTTGAGAAGTGAACTGGTGGTTGCCGCCTGCCCCACTTATACAAACAAACCAAATATTATATTTACCCAGATGAGCCTGATCCTGTGCTGATCGCATCATGTTCTGGCTGTCAGGCAATGATGTGTTTTTTCTCTTGGTGTTTGTGTGCGACTGTATCAGTATGTTAGGCTTGTGACAGAGAGAGAGAGAGAGAGAGAGAGAGGGAGGTGTCCCTTTCATGTGTGTACCCTACATAGCCTAGATAATTAAATACTCTGGCCTGGTTTTGTTTCTACTTTGAAGAACATGGCAAATTTGAGGGTAACCAATTTGCGGTGGGACTAGGGTGGTCCCTAATTATTCTGCGTACCATTAAGGGAACATTTACCCTCTAGCAAAACCAAAGTTCACATAACACATTAGAGATTGCATTATTTGGTCACAAAATAGGTAACACCGCACCACACCAAACCAAACGCGAAGGGAGGATAGAGGGCAGTAGCAGCTGCAACTGCAGCCCAATTAATTGGGTACATTTATAGAAGGGCATGTGTACATAATCCCTCGCATAGATGGTGACAAATTTTGGTCCGAGTCCTATCCGATCAATATCTCACTTGTGACTCTGTTGTTTTCTCTTCTCAAGACGACAGGAGGCATCTCTCTCTCTCTCTCTCTCTCTCTCTCTCTCTCTCTCTCTCTCTCTCTCTCTCTCTCATGTACATAACATTATAATAAACAAATAATAATAGCAACAGGAAAGAAAAGATTGAAAGCTGAAACTTTCGTTCGTTAGAGAAGAGGGTAATCATTGTTTCTTCTGGGATTGATGGCAAAGTCGAGATGGTTTCTGATTCTTAAAACAAAAAAAATTACATGACCCAAAGGTAACAAGTTGAACAGTTTCTGCACGATTTTGCATTATGCAAACCGTTGCTCACATGCACCAAATGGGCTTATTGTGATTCAGAAGTTCAATATGTTTAACAAACATAAACTTCCTACGAAGATTAACACGAGATGCAACAAACACAGTTTGCTACTACGTACCAAATCAGAACAACATTTGCAACCAAACATTATGCAAACCGTTGTTCACATGCACCAAATGGGCTTTAATAATAACTCAATCGAGTCAACTTACCGTCTGCACAAATACAGTGATGCCTACAGATTCTACAACTTCCTTCTCCAATTGATTTAAGGAAAAAAAAAAAAAAGGGCCTACCCACAAAAATTTACAGATGTCAATCATATTAGACACATCACTGCATGTATCTAATTCCTGGACATTGGTCTACAGAAAATGTGATACAGAAGCTGCTAAACCCAACCAGTGCAACTACAATGGGGTAGATTAATGACTCAGTAAACCCTAATAATTGATCTGACAAGAATTAGTAAAATAAATAGCAGAACATCCTAGGGCAGCAAAACTATGGAAATGAGGGGAATATTACCCATTATGAGAACCTACACTTGATCCTAACTCCTTGAACAGAACGAATTGCTTGTGCGTGCAAGCAACATTTCATAGAGGTCTCCTGCTGTAGGACGATCAGCTGGATTTTCCTCTGTACAATGGCAGAACAAATCAACAAGGAAACCCAGTGTTTCTAATTCCGGTTCTGGTTTCTCAAACCCTGAGCCTGACTGACCTACCACATGCTTATTGCATGATCCAAGTGCCTCCAGCTCATCAGTTAGCTGTGGGCGCTTGCCTGTCTGCAAAGATGAAAAGCAACAAATAGATTGGTTCGAATGAAATATAATGAAAATAGGCATTAATATACTTTTGGGTATGCAATAGGATAGAAAGTCCAAGCAAATGAGCAACTATGATGTCTTTGTTTTTAATACCAAAATAATTTCCTAGCAAGATTCAGAAAAAGGTCCTACCCAACCCCTAACTTAAGGATCAGGAGCCCATGAATAGCTTATTCCAAAATTACCTTTTCACTCCAACATATACATAGTATTTAATAATATTGAGATAAAATAATATTCCCAACAAAGAGCACCTCAAAATCAGAAATGATTTTTCATAGCAAATACACAATTCTGCATATCTAACAATCCTTAGTTCACTGCATCTTCTATCATTAAAGACTTGATTCACTATATCTTCAATAATTTGTACAAGATTCCCTATTTCTGAGCACATGCTTGTTTTTGTTTCTGTGTGCGCAAGCGCGCGCGTGCGCGCGTGTGTGTGTGAGAGAGAGAGAGAGAGAGAGAGAGAGACCTGAATAAGATCATGGATCTCCAAGTCAGATAACCCCATGTAAGGGACTTGCAGAGTCAGCAACTCAAGAAGCAAGCATCCATATGACCATATGTCAACTTCCTGCAACCAGATTAGGACAGACTTCAAAATCCAGAAGACAACTAATTTAAGGAAAATCCTAATAATTTATCAGTGTGTGCTCTGTAGAGATCAACAGTATGCGACTGTGTTCCACACTCTTATCTTGGTTAAAAAGTATTCCTAGATCTTTTGTATCCATATTAAAATTTCTGGAAGATGCTCCACAAATAAGTGTATCAAACTTTTTAAAACAGACCAACCATCTACTAAAATATATTCAAAAGAGAGACAAAATCTAGTTTTTAGCTTATCACAAATATGAGAACCTAGATGACTATCGAAGTACAAATTAACTAACCTAGATGACTATAGAAGTTGAATCAATCTATCAAGCCTAGCTCAGACAGTTTGATAAAGACTTGGCTGGTTCCATCCTTGGAGCAGATGATTCTTACATCAATTGAAAGTATACGCCTACCATCCTAAGTTTGGTTCCATTTTGGAAACATCCTATTTATCAAAAGCATGCCTATGGACATACACGTATATATTCATGGGAAAAAGAAAAATTCTGGAATTTTCCTCCTTTCTAACAAATCTATTCAATTCAATGTAATGTTTAATTGATTGAGAATGCTTGCACCCAGTGGAAGTTCTACAGATTGATAACACAAAAGCACAACTCCACTTTTTGTGTAATTTCAAATACCACAAATCCATTTGACCTCAAGGCCCATCTTATCTTCATTTTCAAAAGGTTATCCAGTTCTTCTTTAGAACGTCTGTTGAATGGAGGCAGCATATTCCAGCTGTTCACCACTATGACCATATAATTATCAACTACTATTACTTGTACATAAAATCTTCTCTATCATACTTCATCTTCCATCTTAAATTTTACATAACCAGTTAATAAATCCCATATAAGCACAAGTTATTTTCTGGATATGATTACAAAAACATAACTGCTTCCTTGTGCCCAATAAACTAATTAGACAGAGGACGTGCCCGTGCATCATACATCGGACAAGGCTAGAACATGGAATTGGAAATCATCAATCTGAGAAAAAAATACCACCAAACTGACTATCAACTTAAAAAGCCCACCTTAAACTGAAAGAAGGGGGAGGAACTTACAAGTCCATATGGATTACGTTTATGCATTGCCCGAAGAACCTCCGGGGCCATCCAGCGTGGTGTTCCGACACAAACATCAGGAGGAGGAATCCCCGTGTGAGCAATACAACATGTATGCAAAAAAGACCGGAGAGGCACGGCTCTATCAAAATCGCAGAGCTTCACAACAGGTTTTCCATCAGCTTTCTTCCTATCCAAATCAATCAATATGTTTTCACTCTTTATGTCGCGATGCATAATGTGCCTTGAATGCAGCTCTGACAATGCAGCTGCAACATCTTGAGCAATAAACAACACTAACTCCAGTGGCACATGCTTCTTGCCAGCTTTTGAGAGCTTCTCTAAATAATTCTGTTCCATAACAAGCAGGACAAAAAGTAAGGCATCTATCAACAGTTACTGAACCAAACTATACAGTAATACAAAGCATATAAGATGTATGTTACCTTCAATGGTCCCCCCTTTACATACTCCATGAAAATAGCAGACTGTAATAAACGACGTTCTGAATTTCCATCCACTGAAGGAACCCACTTAGAAGATATCTTATGCCCATACATTTTTACTATGCAAGAATGTCTCAGAGCTCCCAGTATTCTCACTTCTCCTAAACAGTTGTATTCAAAACTCTTCATTTCATCAGCTGAACTCCCACTTACCTCTAAGGTACGCACCTGCAACCATCAACAAGGTATGACATCATATCAAATCAAACATATCAGAAAATCAAATCAACTAAGGGAAATATGATATCATGAGAAGTTATCCTGAATGGATGGGACAACTTGATCTGCACCTAGTTCAAAACATGAAAAGACTAATAAGATTCTTCAAACCTCTCGTATCCTGTGTACACAGGCTCCAGGATATCAATGCTCAGAATAACTTGTATGCAGATAGGCATAGGTTAAATAGCCATATTATAAGGTGTATGCACAAAACCATCTAAATTTACACACACGAAGCCAACTATAATTATGAGGAAAAGGCAAAAGAAGGATGAGCTCTAAATTTTCTACTTAGTCACAACAGAAGCCTGATAAGAATTTTAAGGTAGAAACCTTTGCTGCAGCATCAATTGATCCAAATTTGCACTGAAAAAGAGAACTCGAAACTGATTTTCCAACTTCATCACATGTGCTCAACGAAGGAAAAGAACCAGGACCAGGAACAGAACAAGGATCATTTTCAGTTGAAAGAGGAACTATTGACCTGCTGAGAGGAATGTATCTGTAACAACAAGCACATCCATTTAAGACAACAGCAAAATTCAGCAGTTCACATCACACCCTCTCTCATTTTATCATTCAATGACCAGACAGTAATTGAATAGTAAAAGAAAAAATAGATGCATGATATAACATATAAACCTAGAAGCTTTTTGCATATTTTGACCTGCATCTAAAATCAAATTCAATATGCCACCATGACATTTACATTTATTGTAAGATATTAAAAGAAGCAGCATGAAAACAGATGCACAACACAAAAATAAACTGCAAAGACATTTTTCAGCACACAGAACATCTTTAGGAATGAAGTGAATTACCATGACCATCTCTAACAATCAGAAGTGACTGACCTACTAAAATATTCTGGATCTGTCTCTTCTCTTATATCATGCGGACGACATGCATCGACTAACATGCGAATCCATGAGTTACCCTTTTTGACAAGGATGATGTTCCAAGCATGTGGTTGGAAATCCAAGTAACCCCTAATAAGCTCACAAGGAATGGGAGGCTCAACCCTGTCACAGAGATACTAGAGCAATTGTATTTGTATCAGATCATAAGGACCAAAAGCTGAAGGCAATAACATGCTGATCAAAACATAAAAGAACACAAACATGAATGCAGAGAAAGAATCACCTTCATAAGCACTGCTCGGTGTCTACAGACACCAAACTGCACACTACCGATAGGAACTATGATAGAGTTTCGCCCTGTCTTAATAGAATGCAGAGATTTTTCACAGAGATCAGATAACAGAATATCTTCTGCAGTGTCTGAACTCTGTTTGGAGGAAGTGCTTATACTGTTGCTGTTCCCAGAAGAACAAGTGCATACAAAAGGCTTCCGGTAGTTAGAACCAGAAACAGATTTTCGCGTCCTTTCTATGATTGCACTTCTATCACTACCTCCAAAATGATCTGATACAAAAAGAGCAAGCAGCAAAGCAATCTGCATATTATCAACAGGTTCTACGACCCCACCTTTTGCTAAACCATTCAATTGCTTTAAATGAAGTACTAAAGCTTGAGCAGAGAGAGCAATTGCATCCAATCCTTCATCACTTTCTCTGGAAAAAGGAATCAATACACATACACATGGTTAAAAAAATACAATTGTGTAAAGTAAACAATTGTCTACGTGGGTAACAGTTGTGACACAATGGTACAAAAAAACATTAGAGTGTGTCGAAGTAAAGTAAATGCATATAAAGCTAACCTGTCCACAAGAAGGACTTCTCGTGAGTCAAGATGCAAAGTTTGTTCATAACTCCCTAATGGCATGAAGGGCCGGTCACGTCCTGCATCATAAAAACCATCTGGTAGACGGTCCTTGATGCTGCAAAATGAGACACTATTATACTTCTGTGATATATTGGAGCTGTCTCCCATCGATTTCCGAGACTTGCATGGCTTGGGATTATCAAGATCCCTGTCACAATGCCTCTTTGTCTTAGAAGCAACTTTGGATATCTCAGAAGATGAACCTTCGTCCTGTTCACCAGCTCCATTTTTTATTGAGGTTGAAGAAGCACCATGCTTAGAACATACATCATCTTCCTGTTTACCAATAGACTCAAGTCCAGCACACGAACAATTCTCTACAGATAACCCCGTTCCGCAACTAGTTTCATCATTTTGAACACTAGCAAGCAAATTTCCACTTTCAGCTTCAGCAGAAAGCAATTGCTTATCATCATCATCCAGGCCTATGATGTCTGATGCTCTATCCACACGAGTTTCAGAGGCAAAGACATCGAAATTGCCTGATTTGTCATTTTGGCCTGCCTTCACAGTCAATGCTTGAGCGTGTCCATCACCTTTCCACTTCCTGCTGTTGTTTAAACGTTCTTGTCGAGCTCTCTGCTGCAAGTGATGTCGCTTCCACTGCTTTCTTGACCTTCGAGCTGTCAAAGATCTACTGTTTGAGGACACTGTTAATATGCTTGATGGGGAATGATGAGAACCTGCATCAATTTATGATAATATAAGGTCAGTTTCACATATAAGCAATAATCACAGATAAGACAAAGTTGAAAAGGCAGTATTTGCTATAGAAAAGGTTTCAAGGAAAAATATTAAAGGAACTCAACAGGCCTCACCATTATAAGAAACATTTCTGTCATTCTCCTGCATGGCGGTCTCATAGACATCCATTTCTATTGAGGAACTGATAAAATCATCATTGGATGAGTCTTTGCCATTTCCTTCCAAGTTGCAGCATATCCATGAAGGTACTTGACAATAACTTAGAAGCTTATTGTACTTTAACAAAAGTGAAGAAATAAGAAACAGGATAAACATATTAGATACAAAAACAAAAAATAAAAATGCAAAAAGTACCCAAGCAATCAGAAATAACACACAGAAGTAGCCCTTTCCACAACAAAAAGAATAAAACGCATTAAGTACAACGAGACCAAAGCCATCATAATGGACATATCATCACCATTGTTCTCTGGATTATGTGCAAACCACATGCAGTCATCGCTTAAGTAATATCCTCATTTTAAATAACAGAAGAAAGAGGTAATATGGCAGAAATACAATTCTATTATACACAAACAACTAAGCAACAACACTAGTCAAGATTGCGAGGAAAAGAGAGCATTCTTTTCCAAGTAAATGTATCAAGTGCAAGAATACATCATAACATGTAGTCTGTTGGAAACTTAACATTAAAACAGTCCAAATAAACATGGCAGATAATTCAATGAGAGGTGTCCAGCATTTTAGACTACTTTCAATGAGAGTTGTCCAGCATTTAAGATTACTTGTTTTGAATAAATTGAAAACAAAAGGAGGATCCAAAAAGAGCAGGGCAAATGGCATACAAGAGGCGGAGTTAGAGAGAACGATCTAGAAAGGGAAGGAAAAAACAGGAGTGAGGTCTAAGCCCTTTGCATCATACCAATCATCAATCCAAGTCTGAATCAAAACAAAACATAAAGCCCCAGTTATTGTGGCAAAACCTAATATTAAAGAACCCAAAATCTTCTTCAAATAATAATGGTAAATAAGCCTTAAGGAGTTTAAAAAAAACCTATTGCAACACATTAAGGACAACTAAATTATAAATCCTGTGTCTATACACAATTAAGCACATAGATCTTTATGGTTCCCATCAAACAATGTTGCAAGAAAGACAGAGACTGCAACCTATGTGACTGGAGATTTTGCCATAACCAGTCCAAAAAAGCAAATTTTGTACAAGTCCTCACCAAATACAGGAGAATTAGCATATATTAAAAACATTTGGGGAACAGATAAAAGCGTCTGACAACTAAAACATGATTAAGTACATTCCTAATCCCGAATGATTATAGAAAGAATGATCTTAATTTAAATTATATATTAGTACCTGAAGGTTCAAATTCTGAAGGTTAAGCATTAAGCTAAGTTCAAGAGATCCCAGTGACGTCAACCTATTATTTGAAAGATCCAAGTTCTCCAGCCTTTGCAATGAGGATAAACCAGGAGGTAATTCTACCAACTTATTATTTGCAGCCTTCAAAGATATTAAGGCCTTCAAATACCTTATTTCAGTTGGCAAAAACTTCATCTTATTGAAAGAAAGATCTAAGTGCTCCAGATTGTTTAAGCAGCCAATCTCTGGTGGAAGGTATCTGCAACAAAAAGAAAATACGCTCACATTATAATAAGCTCAAAAAACACTACAGCATATATTGTCAATCTAGTTCTAATCATTTCCACTTTCTAGCATTTAAAAATTCCAAACTTTCTCTATTCCTACCTATTCCTCTTCCATAAGAAAAATAATTCAAAAGTATGCACCCAAAATAAAAGTGCAAAAAAAAAACCTAAGCCAATGTAGAAATGAAGATTTTCTCTATTCCTCCCTCTTCCACGAGAATAAGAACTCAAAATTGTGCACCCAAAAAAAAAGTTTAAGAAACCTAACCTAATAGAGAAGTGACAAACAGAGAGCTTGGTCAAGCACTTAAGTCCAGCAATCTCACTCAGCAACGTCAAAACTGAGGGCCGCGGTGGAACCTTACTTAATTCGAGCTCCTTCAGTCCCTTCAATTTATTCAAAGCGAACCCATGAACGCCCGGGGACGATATCTTTATCTGCAAGCATTCCAAACCCACCAAATTCCCAACCTCGGATGGAAACAAATTAATATCGTTCCCGAAAAATTTTAAACTTTTCAATTTCTCGAAGCGGCAGACCGATTCCGGAATCAAATTCAACACATTCTTGTATAAATACAAGCCTTCCACCGAATTATCGGTGGTTCTCTTAGCCTTACTTTCAATTAACGGAAACTCCACGGTTTTACCCGAGACGTCAATAACTGAGTCGTCGTCGTCGTCGACAGTGCCGTTACTCTCATTGGTTCTGTTGGCTTCTACCAGAAGTTTCTGTTTCACGGGACTTTCAGGAGATTTCTGCGTCGTTTCAATGGAATTTGATAGCTGCATTTGGCTTGCGGATGAAATACAGATACGAAAGTTCCAATCTTGAGGGTTCTTTCGGCTAGCAAAACGAGGATTTCGGGTAAGTTAAGAATATTTTGAAATTGAAATTGGAATCTGTTTGTAAGGAGGGAAAATTAACTGGAAAGAGCATGAAGGAAAGAAAATTAGGAGAAAGTGAGAAGAAATTGAGGAGCGGCCCCTGCTCCTGTGTAGAAATTTTGAGAGCGAGAGAGAAACCCTAGTATCTAGAGGAACCGTTCTGCAGTTATTTGAAAACAGGTACTGTGTTTATGCAATGAATAAAAAACTTGAATTGATTTGGATTTAGTGGAGGTTTTATTTGGGCACCCAATCACGTTTTACTAAAAGGGGCAGACCTTGAGAAAGTGGTAAAAGGTCAGTCATAGCGTTAAGTTAGGTCGTAACGTGAAACCGTAGGTCAAGTCAAAGTTTGTGGCTGACCAAAGTAAATTACGTGGAGTGTACCAATAGGATTGAATTTGGTTCGCCCCTGCTCTTTTTCTCTCGTCGCCTCAGCGACACAATGACATATATATCACGTTTAATAATAAATAATTTAAATTAAAAATAAACACGTTATTCCCAATGTAATTACCCATCTACCCCAGTCATCCAATCGCATTTGTTTGTGTGTGAGGGGTACAATAGTCCATTAACTCGTGCTCTCACATGAATAGGTTAACGTTGACGAGCAAAATCAGAGCCCTTATCTTTGCAACTACAGAGATTGTTAACTGGAGACGCAAACACGAGGATAATCAGCTCGTCCAAGTGATTCAAAGTTCAAACACGGATCTCAACCCCAATTTAAACCAATTTAATTAGTTAATTCAATTCCGATTCCCGCCATATAAACTCACGCCCTTCAGAGTAACAAATCACAAACCACAATTTCTCTCTTTCTATCTCGCGTACACATTATAAAAGAAGAGAAAGGAAAACTAAAAGGCAAATTCGCTAGAAGTTTTCTCCGCTGGAAAACGAAGATGATTGCTGCTCTCAAGTGAGTTAGCAAATCCGAGAAATTCATTTTTATTCTTTATAATTCAAATGGAATGTCATTGAATCACATTAAAGATGTGACGTGGTTTGATCGTTTTCTGTGCTTGACGTTGCCAGAGCCGAAGAACAAAGCCAGTTACAGCTCGTGGAGCGAGAAGACATTGATGACGAAGAAGACTTGTTCGAAGCGATTGACAAACGTGCGTGCTTTCTTTCTGCTTTAGCTTGCTAACTCTCAAGTTTTTTGCTGTTCTTATTTGTTTTCATCGAAATTCAATTTGCTTGTAAATCTTTTGAGCGAGTTTTATTGTTTGATAGTAAATGATGGACATCAACGACGGAGATCTCAGTTTCCCGTTTATTTTTGTTTATTCTTTCTGATTCTCGATTATATGCGTTTTCAGTGAGATTCAGTTTGTTTGCATCACTTCTGAGTAATTATTTCTGTACTTGTAAGCTGAATTATGACCTCGAAAACGTAATTTCAATTGCTATTTTGTTCGATTTATGCGTTCTTTTGTATTGTTCTTTATTTGACCTCTTTTGCATCTTTAGCGAAATTCAACGTATGTGCAACAAATTTTAGTGATTCTTTTGCTGTTTTCTCCTATGATGAGTTCGAATACATCTTCTGTTTGTTTTCACGATGAGCAAATGTTACGATCTCGCTTCGTTGTTTGTTTTTCGTGCTTAATTGTCTACATACGAGTTTAATGAATCTGTTTCGTTTTCGAGTGTATTCTAGATTTTCAACTGAATTTGATTTTGCCTCACTTGTCCAACAGCAAATTTAATTGAATCTAATGTTCCTTTGCAGTTATTTTAGTCAAATATACATTTCAAATCATATGCGAAATCAATTTCTGCGAAATTGGATATCGTTCTCATTCGTCATCGATTGTTAACTTTGGGGAATTTAAGTTATTTTATTGAAGCTGCGCTCGTTATTAATCATCAACGTACACTGAATTTGATTTGCTGCTCGCTCTTTTGAAACTCATGTTTCTTTCTAGTCGATATTAACTTAAAAGACTGGGGGAGAATTAGTCTATAGGACTACTTTTGATTGGTTAGTTGATCAAATTATGCACAATTTGTGCAGTGATCTCTCAAGGGATCAATGCTGGAGATGTGAAGAAGCTTCAAGATGCAGGGATTTACACCTGCAATGGCTTGATGATGCATACCAAGAAGGTTTAATACTTTCACTATTTCTAATCTCTCAATCTGAGAAGTTAATTTTTTTTATGATTCAATATCGATTGAACTCCTGTTCGTAGTTAATTTTTTTTATGATTCAATATCGATTGAATGCCTGTTTGTAGCACTTGACTGGAATCAAAGGATTATCAGAGGCAAAAGTCGATAAGATCTGTGAAGCTGCTGAGAAGATAGTGGTTTGTGCTTGGATTTGTCACTAATTACGTTTTGGTTTGCTACATCTTTAAACGATTATTATTATTCACCCTCAAATTTTCATATTACTTGCAGAACTTCGGCTATATTACAGGGAGTGATGCTCTGCTCAGAGTAAGCTTCAATTTCTTTATACTTTTAATGTCCGTTGGACAGATCTGATCTCTCCTATACATTTTGTTTTCTGCTCTATGTTTCGTTTAAATAAAAGCTTGTGTCGTCAACTTTAGTTAAATAATTTTGACGGTGAGCCTAAAGCCGGATATTGTTTTGGCTTTCAGAGAAAGTCGGTGATTAAAATCACAACTGGAAGCCAAGCCCTTGATGAACTGTTAGGCGGTAATTTTAACCTCTTTTGATTTTCCATTAATTTTAACTTGTCAATTATGCATTTTTAATCAATTATTTGATCTATTTAATTTGTGTTTAAATTTTGAAAAGGTGGAATTGAGACAGGGGCTATTACGGAATCTTTTGGGGAGTTCCGGTGAGAACAAATCTATTTCCTTTTTCTTGCGTATAACTTATTTACTGAAAATCATGCAAGCTTTGCTTCAAGTTCATGGATTCATGCAGCTTTTAATTCATCTATTGAAAATTCAATCAGGTCTGGCAAGACACAGCTTGCACATACTCTGTGCGTTTCCACACAGGTTTTTCTTTGCCCCCCTGACACAAACCTCCACATGGATAATAGTCTGTGTATTAGTGCGACCATTTATTACTCTTTATGTTGTGAGTATGCTGTGCTGACTCTTGTAGAGCCCTTAAATTTAATGAATTTGAGGAAGTAAAAGTAATTCACCTTGCTGTGTTATAAATTTGAAATGTTGTAATGACCTCTTACTGTTAAATTATGCAAGATTCATAGGTGGCATTGGCCATGTGTAAAGGACGTTTTATATGAAAATCATGATATGTACATTGGTATCTGATGATTTGAGTATTCCGGTTACCCCTGCAGCTTCCTACAAACATGCGGGGTGGGAATGGGAAGGTTGCTTACATCGACACAGAAGGAACTTTGTATGTTCTGTTTACCTCTTAAAATTCTGAAGTGCCATCTTAAATTTATTGTTCTCTTCCATTGAAGAAGTTAAACCTGAATTATATTCATAGAAATCACACGGTTTCACAGTGCTTTCTTTTGCACAATTTGCCTGCAGCCGCCCTGATCGAATTGTTCCCATAGCTGAAAGATTTGGCATGGACCCAGGAGCTGTCCTTGACAATGTGAGAATATCTTTCCATGCCATCACTGATTTTGAACAGGAGACACATAGTCAACTTACATGTCTTTTTCTGTGAATGCTAAAGATCATTTATGCTCGTGCATACACATATGAGCATCAGTACAACCTACTTCTTGGTCTGGCAGCAAAAATGTCTGAAGAACCATTCAGACTTCTGGTGAGTATTCAAACATTGAATCATACGATGATACCAAAATAAAAATGCAAGATATTTTTATGTTTCTATGAGCACATGTTTTCAGATTGTGGATTCAGTTATTGCCCTCTTTCGAGTGGATTTCACGGGAAGAGGAGAGCTTGCAGATCGGCAGGTTTACTTCAGGATTCCTTGAGATCCCTACACTAGCTAAGAATATATGATATTTCTCTAAAAGTCAACTCTCTACCTAGAATGAACCACTTGATGTTGCAGCAAAAATTGGGGCAGATGCTCTCTCGATTGACAAAGATAGCTGAGGAATTCAATGTTGCAGTCTACATGACCAACCAAGGTAATTCTTAGTATCTTTTCAGTCCCGTTGACCTCATTTCATACTCATGTATCCACATAACTTCTCATTTTGTAAAGCTGGATGTGACATATTGCACAGTTCCCCACCTTCAGTTTGAGATCTCTCTTGTTTTCAAAATAATTAGATGGCTTAGCAAACTCCACTTGTCGAAACAACTAGTGATCTGAAGTTCCAGAATGGAAGTATTTATTAGTGCAGTAACCAGCAAGCTCTCTTAAAATCTTAACCATTTTGAATCATTGCTTAATTGTTTTATGTGAACATTGGGTGCAGTTATCGCTGATCCAGGAGGGGGAATGTTCATATCAGATCCAAAGAAACCAGCAGGAGGACATGTACTTGCTCATGCAGCCACAATAAGATTGATGTTCAGGAAAGGAAAAGGAGAACAGCGCGTCTGCAAGGTGTTCGATGCCCCGAATCTGCCGGAGGCTGAAGCAATATCCTTACTTTATTAAGATATTACTCTAATTTAGGTTTCTGGTCAATTTAGGTTAATGTAGCGTCATCTTACCTTCCCATAATCGTATAACCTCCACTTAGAATGAAGATATCTTCTCAATGATGGGATGTGATTGTCATTTGTTTGAAATGTTGGTCTTGACAGTAACAAGTTTTTCAGATAACACCAGGGGGCATTGCGGACGCCAAAGACTAATACAAAGTGTCGGCTCTGTGTCCAGCAGCATCAGTAGAGGTGGCTAATTACCATTGTTTCATTACCCTCGTATCCAGAAAATCATTGTGTAAAGTGGAACTCGGTCTTCTAAATTTTAGCCGCCGTAAGGAGGTTTAGCTTAGCTCACCTTTCACTTAAGATCGCGGTACCTTTACCCAATTCAGAACCTGTAGCTTCTTTGATAACTAAAGTATGGTATAATAGCTTTTCTTATAACGGCCAATAATCTTCTATATTTTAGCTTGATACACCATCATTGCGTTCTTACAGTATAAGAAAATTCCAGCACACACAATGAGCTGGCGGGGGAAAGACGCCCTATAACAAAAAGTGGCAACATTATAGGGCAGTTAACATCCTACATTCAATGTACAAATATCAGCAAGCGTTTATGCCAGGTATTATTCCGTACTTTAAGCCACAAAGCCTGGGCTTAGTTTGGATATTAAGCAACATATACTGCTGCATAAAATCGATATTTTCTAAGACAATAACCATTATTTAAAGTTTTGTATTGATTAAACCACAAAATTCATAGGATGGTAATAGGCATAAAGATGAAATAAAACGTTCGGAAGGTCCACAAATAACAGAAGCCTTGCCGGAAAAGGGGTAGTTATGAATTTAGTAGTCCTTGGACCAGTTTGCAGCACTCCCAACTCTTGGCATGCCAGTGGTTTCTTTCTTAGTCTCCGCATCCACCTTGAAAGTTGCACCACAAACCTGACCTGAACTGTCCACCCTTGGCACTGGCTTCAGCTCATTCAGGGGATGCTCAAAGCTCCTTAGTCCTCCTGAAGAAGTGAAGAAACACCCTGAGAGAGAAACAACAGAAACAGAAAAAAAAAAATCAGTAATCTTGTCCTTGTACAGTTAAATAATGTTGAAATAAAAAAAATTTCCAAGATACAAGATGCCAGACAACATCAACTAACCATGTTTTCTCACATTTTTAGGATTCCACTGTCAATTAATTATTAATGTACATTCACTAATCACCACCACCTATGAACCGGTATAACATGAATTTTTCATATATACACCTTTAGGAAATGGCGCAAAAGACTTCCCACAGCCCTTCTTCACAATCTCTACATCATCCGAAAGAACAAGATGACCTTCGGAATCGGTGCCCCAGAAGAAGGGAACACTTCCATCGGTATCCTGTAGCAAAATGTTAAAAACAAGATTAAACTTGATCCAACAGTGCTTGCATGCCGATAATCAGAGTACATGAACAACTGAACAAGAGATCAAACAGTACGAAGAAAACTAAGAGGAATAGAGGAAATTGGAGTTACAGAAGCTAAGAATGCAGTTTTTGCAAAGCTGTCATAGAGAATAAATGCAAACTTCCCTCGGAGGTCTCTGACAACCTGATCAGCAGGATAAGGACCCCGATCTCTGAGAGTTCTATAAGCTTCAATAACAATGATGACCTCATTTGCTGTTTTGTTCAGTCCATATTGCTGCTTAAGAAGAGCAACATTCTCAACGTGGCCTTGAAACAAGCAGAAAATGTCGTCCACAACCGCAAATAATCTAACAATATAGAATTAAACACGAATAAATACAGATCAATTCTTCAACAGAAACGTAATACTTAAAATGAAAAAGTAAAAACAATGTAAATCTCCGTTGACCAGTGAAAAAGAGAAGAATAAACAGATAGTCATTTTGGAAAACTAATATCCCCTAAAGAGAGACACGCAAGCATTAAAAACACAGGAAAGCAACAAAAATATAACCCTTAAACAGAGAGTCTAAAATCGAAACCCATGGCAAAGTAAATTTATTTGAAAAGTTGTAGCAAAACCGGAATGAATATTTCAGTTTCATAAAGCATCCGGACAACTAATGGAATGCCAACATATTCATAATCCTCTTCAGAAGTAAGTAAAAAAATCTGAAACATATAAAATGCGGTGAATTATGGTGTGATAAAAGCTATTATTATGAAAATCAGCGAATGTGAGTGTCCCGTCAATTCCTTTGAGTTTCATTCTTGCGAGCCTACTCCTCAGGCAGGACTACAGCACTGCACGGGGTCGATACTCACAGCGCCAGCCAATGAACTTGATCTGTCCTTTGTCTTTCTCAATAATATCAGTAAAACCAAATGGAACAACAAAGAAAAACACAAATTCTCTAGATTTGGACTATGTGCCATGACAACAAACACCACATCACCCAGAATAAAGACAAAGCAAACCTCATAAACACTTTTAACCAGAATAACAGGAACACAATAGGAATCACAGAAACTAATGTGGTGCGGAGTCCTGTGTGTCTTATAGAATCAACAACTGTAACATGAACAATAACACACAACAGCCATTACAAAATTCTTCACAAAATTTCATTAAGATCTATGAAAAAAATCAAATATGAACTTCGGGTTCTTCCTATCATCCAAAAAATAATGGGCATATACTCATCACCACCAAGGAACAGTAACCTCAATATGGGTCATCAGGCGTCAGCATATCTAGACAAGATATCCAAAAATTGAAAACCAGGATGACCCACAAGTGATCGAGATGGGTATCATTTCGCTATGATATGGGCATTATTTTGTTGTGAAATACCTTGGTAAAAGCGGGTTCTGCTTCTCAAGAGAGTAGGCCACGACACCAGCCGAGCCAAGATTGACAGTGACAGAGCCAGGGTGAACCGAGCCGAAGTGGTTAGCCAAGAAGCCATCTTTCAACGCACTAACCGACTCCGGCTGTGGACTCTGCAGAGCCTCCGGGCCCTTGACCACCGATTTGTTAAACACAGCCAGCATTTTTTCCGGATCGTTCACTGATTCAAAAAACTAGACAGACAAAAGCAGAGTTTTTATCGTCGCTCGAGAAAATGTAAAGGCAGTTTACAATATATGGTTTGGCTTTTGAAGAGTGTGACGATTGACAAGGGCGGTTCGAGGCAGAAGGTTAGGTAGGAACATTTATATATACATGGATAGGGATATCATTTTCTAACTAAATTTTCAATACTGCCCTCAATCACGGTAAGAAATTGCAACTGGTTGGCTACTATATTGTTAGTAATATATGCAGATCCTCATACACTTTCTCGTTATTTGAACCATTCTTTTTATCTTGATATTTATGTATGTTTTCATTTGCTTATATATTCTTTCCTTTTGGTGGATTCCGAGCATTGTGGCACATCTTTGCTTGGATTTAGTGGACACAAAGACAGCAACGTTGCAGCATAAGAAGAAATGGGATTATTGGTCTACCATTGTTGGACTATTGTAATTATTCCCAGTTCAGAAGAACTTAAGCTGGTTTTGTTTTATAAATTTATCTGTGGACAATTGTTGTAAACGTGCTTAGAGATTCTTTATCCCATAAATCACGCATGAACTCTGACTGATCACTTAGATTTTTGCACAAATCCATCCTTGATAGAATAAAAGTTAGAGGTTATCCATAAAACGGTGATGTCGTGTCAAGTAGCGGGTGGCGGATGGAAACCTTCATAGTTTAAACATTATTGGATTTGGGATTTGAAGTCTGAGGGCAGGGCAGGCACCAATGAAGAGAAGGGAGGTGATAATTTCAAATTATTTATTAAAACTTGTTCTTTGAAATTTCCACGTATTAAAATTATTTTTATATACTACATCAAACGGAATAAACGATGAGTAAGTAAGAATAAAGACTGTGGGTGGGAGAATACCACCATCTATCCCAGAGAAAAAGTGAAGGTCAAAGGCTACGAAGAATGGAGCCCCTTGTTTGTTTGCAAATTAATTGTCCATCTTCAAGATTTCTTTAACATTCATTAAAAATAATAATAAAGAATCCGATCTCTAATATTACTTTGTTTACCATTTATTATTAAATAACCCATCAGTCAAATTTGTTTACCAAGATCAGGCAGATGCACAACTCAAATCTAAGGCAAGACATGTGTATGCCTCAGGGTCGGAGGCTCCCCTACCAAGACACACCATGAATTGAATAGAACACAAGGACAATACAAAAAATGTTAAAGACAAGTCTTCCTTCGTCTTCAAAACTTCATTCTATTGAAATACAAGTAATAAATTAGTATAAATCAACAAATACTGTAGTCTCACATAAGGCAAATGTTTCCCTAAACTCACTTGCAAGCAATAATCAGATGGTGATTTTAAACCCGGTTGTAAGCAACTGACTTACTAAAGAGCTGGCGTATGTACAAGACTTGAAGGGCACTTGCAGCAGCCAGCAAAATATATTCTCCAATTGTGTAGCCTAAAAGACGCTTCCTTGTACTCTCATTTGCTGCAGGGGAAAATATGTAATACCGTATATAAATAGGCAATCAAGAGGAAGTTAAACAGTGCAAACTTTGGCATTATAAAATCTGATAAAGGTCTTTCAACAGATGTGCATGAATCTTAAAACAAAAGTGCCCAGGACATTTAGGTTGGACACACTAACTCAAATGTCCTTGTCGAACTAGAACAGAACTACATATGAAAAGGGAAAAAAACAAAAAACAAAAAAATATTTGCAGCCCAGCATAGGTAGCATGCAGGTATACACTAGCATCACACATCAATGAGTTTTTGGGCCATGAAGTGAATTTCTCATTAATGTTAGACAGTCACAGATCAATGAAAATGTGATTTAGCCACACTTGCTAAAAGCTTGGAGTGGAATGAGATTTTTATTGAAAATGTGATTATGATTCATCTTTCCAAAATGCCCACAGCTGAGGCAAGGAGGCCATATTCAGGTTTAACTTCTAAGTATGCTTAGACAAGGTGCAATAGCATCACTTTTTCATGTCTACTGTATATATTCAATCAAACATGTAAAAAAAAAGAGAAATAAAAAAAGGGAAAAGTAGCACATCAGAACCAGCTACAAGTGGCCTCACCCATTATACCAAAATCCTGAACGATTGGACAGTTGTTTCAGAATTCCTCTCATCAGATTCCTTTGACTTTCACTTTGCAATTTCTTGGACATTCATAATTAGCTCTCTAGTCCTTTAATTGTCATTTAGTTAGGATAATTAAGGCAAAAAGACATCACTGTGCCACTCATAAAGGTTCAACTCAGAGTTTCCAGTATTTGGCATCCAACTCCATTGTATGTTTACTTGTCATATGGGGTGCAGAATTGGAGGTAGTCTTTGTAATCCTCTTTATTGTCAACTGGATTCAATCCTAGTTCTTTTGCAGGAAAAGCAAAGATATTACTAGCTAAGCCAGCTTACACCCACAACATATAGTACACTTGACATGTGTTCACACAATAGCAGAGATAACATGTGCCAATCATTAATTTAAAATTATAGAAGTTCACATCTCTAATGGAACAAGTGCATTGTGTGTGTAAATGTAAACTTGAAAGATGAGACTTTCTACATGTCTCACTGATAATTCACATTCACTATCCCATGAAACTCTGTGACTTTTACCCCTGTACATCAGAAATGCGCTAACATAAATGGTAAGCAGGAAACTGCCACTGTTAAGATTCCATAAGACAAAGTAGACAAATTGTAGATAAGAGCAAGGAAAAGTATAACCAAAAATATAAGAAATCAAATGCAAGAGTCAAAAGAAAAGAAAGAGAAGAAATATCTTACTATGACGATGTCGAGCATCACGCGCTTTCAAGTACTTTTGCTCCGCTGTAACAGACTCCAATGCCTCCCTCAACTCAGCAATTTTCACATTAATAGGGTCTAGATGTTCTACAACACATAAATATGTAACATGTCAAAAATAGGCAAAATAGAGAAAAGTATATAATAAATATTAGGCTCAAACATGTTGCTTGGGTTAATACATGAAACACTATGCATGGTAGTAATTTAGAAAGTGAACTAGCATAGACATGGATATGAAATATCATAATACACTAAAAAATATATTAATGCAGGAATTAGAACTAACCATCTTTGGCAAGGTTATGCTCATTGGGAATATGACCCACGTGAATATAGAAAGAAACTGTCTCCGGTGTAGAATAGGGATTGTGAAAACAGAACTTGTACATTCCACTTCGCGGAGCCTTAAATTCAAACTTGTCTCCTGATGTTCCCTTAAGAGTGTGTACTACATTTCCAGCTGGAGATGTCACCTGCATCAAAGCCCAGGATGAAATAAATATACGACTAACATGCAGTAACGTCAATCTAATGACTCCTTCCACAGATAATCTCACTATCAGGTAAATTGTAATAAATGTGGTTGAATGATACAAAATGCAAATAGCAGCTCATAAAGCACGATATTTTTCAGTCAAGTTTTGTCACACTGTACATTCCCAATTGTCATAAACATGGAGGGTTCATCATCCATAACCACAAGAAGCAAATAATGGTTCTGATCATCCATAAACCATACAATAAACTAAAAAGACAGCTAGAAAAACTTTGGTTGTTTCCCATCGATCTACTCAAAACGATAACAAGATGCGTACATTGTTCATTCCATCAGTGCTCAAAACCAAATGTATAGATCACAATACCAACTCCAGTTTGCATAACTAGAGGTGCTTCAACAAAGGCACATCTCCAAAATTAGTCCCATCTTCTAGTAGCTACAATACAACAATAAATCTATCCAAATAACATTTCGAATACAAATTGAAATTTATGGACCGTATAATGATGAAATTAAAATTATTTTTCAGCCCAATGATCAATTCATAACTGAAAACCCGCAAATGCAGCGACATGCAGAAAAAGTGCTACCAAAACCCTAAAAAACAAACCAAAATTAAGCATAGAATTCCGACAAAGAAAAAATAGGCGCGAAATAAATCGATGCAGTGAAATTAATAGACGCGAATCTAGATACTTACGGATAAATCAATGCCTGGGTGATCGGTGCTCCAGAAGATGTCGTGGTCAACAACCACGAAATTTCCAGAAACGGTGTCGCCTTCGTAGATTACGTATTCGTAGACGCATTCGACGTCGTTTACCGTCACCGAGAGAGAGGAAATACCGCTGATCAAGCTCATAAGAAGAGCTGCAATCATGTACGTCGCTACAAATCTGTGTTTCTGTCTTCTCTCCATCTTTGGTTTTGAGTTCGCGACTGCGATGCCAGACGGGGAAGAAGGTAACTACACAGTTTTATTTATTTAATTTTCGATTGATTTTAGTCTTTATTTATTATTATTATTTTTTTATCTGACCCAATTTTCAGGCCCATTAATATTTATAGACCAAATTTCAAATTGTTTAGATTTAAGGTCAAAAGTTTAATATTTAAAGAATTATTAATTTTTTTTAATTTTTATTGAAAATACAAACATATTAAATATAATAAATTTTATTTTAAATTATTATTTTATTAAAATATATAAAAAAAATTTTAAAAAAATTAAATTAATTTTTATATACGATTTATTTATTTTAAATGTAATTTAAGAAATTTTTATATAAAATTTTTATAAATTTTTTTAAAATAATAATAAATAAAATATTTTTTTAATAAAATTTATCAAAATAAATTATTTTTATACTAATACTTTTTGATAAAATTTATTAAAAAAATTTTGAACTTTAGATCACAATATAAATGGAGCTAAATTTGTTAATGTGGCCGAATAGTTGGGCATTTTCATTAAAAAGATAAGGTATTACTTACTAGCAAACCGGCACCGTTTTCCAAAATTTTTGATTGATTTTAGTTCATAGTTCGTCGACAATTTTACTATTAACGTCGGAGTGGACCAGTTAGTAGTTCAGCCAACAACTTAGCGACTGGTCCCTAACAAAATGTTATTAATGGAAGTTAGTGGAGAGAAAATCTACTTTATCAAATTTGTGGAAGAAGTGTGGCAACTTTATCAACATTTCATTGAAGCATTTCCAAATAAGCTCTTCTCTTCCTGGAAAAGGAGACAGAAGAGAAAACCCAAATCAATATTCCTAGAGTGAAACTGGGCAGCCAGGGATTCGAGGTAACAAGCCTTCTGTTTATTGCATCTCACTGGTTTAAGTTTTTCCATGTGACATTGGTGGGAGTAGCTGTACTGCTCAATATCTTCTTGTTAGTTGTTGCCAATCTCTTACCAAGATGGGTTTTCAGTTTTTGGTTGTAGCACATATTATTTGCTTCATGTTTTATTTGGCAACGGCAGCGGCAGATACACCCTCTGTCTTTCTTGTTTGTGGAAATGACCGAGTTCGAAATTGGCCAACAGAAGTCTCGTTGTCTTCTTTTGAATTTATTTTATTAACTTTACTGTAAATTTATTCATGTTTTAAGTTCTGTGTATTAGACAAGGCTTCCACAGTTTCAATGAGCATATTATCTTCGATTTGGACTATATTATTTTGGGTCAAAGGTATACCTGAATATGTGCGGAAATGCTGTGAAGCCAATCTAAAGCGGCTTGATGTGGACTATATTGATCTCTACTATCAGCATGGTGTGGAAACTTCAGTGCCAATAGAGGATACTTCATTTCCTATGTCTTGATTGTAATGCCTGCTACCCTTTCTTTCCTTCAACTTTGATTATTAAATTTAAATCTGGTAATCTGATAAAAGTTCAAACTTGATGTTGTGAGTTAGATGGAGGAGATCAAGAAGGTAGTAGAGGAGGGAGAGATAAAATATATTGTGTTATCCGAAGCTAGTGCAGATACAATAAGGAGGCTCAAGCTATTCATCCTGTAACAACCGTACAAATGGAATACTCGCTCTGGACTCGTGAAATTGAAGAGGATATAATTCCTTTCTGCAGGTTTCTTCTCATTTTTTGACCATACAATTGGCCTTTTTTTTTTTATATCTGAAGTAGACTTTTGTCTTCAAGGGCTGGCACTTGGTCTCATTCTACTAATGTTTGATATTTTCTAGGCAGTTGTGAGAGTGTAACATCCCGCATTGCTTGGGTTGACCATGAAGACGTGTTTATAACTTTATGACTCGATTGCCTCCAGCCATAACATTGCAGCAGTTGTAGAGATTTAGGACCTTGGAGCAAGAGAAACAAAAGTGATTTTGGCCTTCATCAACCAAAGCACGTGAATTCCTAAACATGGAGAAACTGTTTACTTTCAAGGATTAGGAAAACTCCTGCTGCCTTTCAAACTTCGATACTTTATTCATTAAACAAGTTAATTACATCCTTAATTACAGAACATAAAAATCTATCATAGCGTCAATCATGGACATGCTTATGCTGCTACCCTTTTACAGTATTCCTTTCCAAGTATCATAGATTTTAGATTGTTATATATTAACAAATAACAAGTGCAAATACTTGCACCCAAACTTCTACTTGTTTCTCAAGGCATTTTCTTTCATCAAATGCACGATAACTTGCTTTGACTTAATTGTGGAGAGACAATGTCTCATCTGTTGTTCACATTTTTGCTTCGTAATTTGTTCTGTATTTGCGTGCTAGCTAGATTGACATCATATTCCATTCGTTAAATTAACTATATGTCATCGTAGTTGGTTGGTATAGCTTGTATCAGTTTGTTTGACAACTCCTGTATATTCACTCCTATGGCAGTTCATTTGGTGTTGCGTGCAAATTTGTATCGTCTGCTTGAAAATGATGGACATGTTAATACCAGGTAATTTGGTAGTACCATGCATCATGTTAACCTATTTTGATCTTCAATCCATTTTTAAAGTTGTTCAGACGACAAAGAAATCCATTCCTTTTCTTCTGTCGCATATAGATATGTATATATGGATAAGTAATATTACATATACAATCAAATTGTATATGAAAATAAATCAGATATGCTCCCACCATTGAAGGAAATTCAAAAGCTTCAAGAAGTACCAACAGGTGCTACTCTTGGGACATGAACAGGAAACTGATCAATCTCATCTATCCATGGGTTCTTCTCCTTGGCAGGATTGATTGTCCTCAAAGCCTTCCACACAGCACTGTTACACTTGAATCCCGAGCCGAATGCAATCTGCCATGTTCGATCACCCTTTCTGATTCTCCCTTTAGCCTCAGAGTAAGCCAATTCATACCACAATGAGCTGCTAGATGTGTTCCCAAACCTGTTGAGAGTCATTCTTGAAGGCTCCATATGCCATTCAGAGAGATCAAGGTTTTTCTCGAGCTCGTCTAACACTGCTCTTCCTCCTGCGTGAATGCAGAAATGCTCGAAAGCCAGCTTGAAATCTGGAATATATGGTTTTATGTTCATTTGGAAGACTTTTCTTGAAACTAAAGTTGCAAGAAACAAGAGTTGTTCAGACATGGGAAGAACTAATGGTCCGAGTGTCGTGATGTTAGTTTTCAGGGCTTCTCCAGCAACAGCCATGAGATCTTTCGAGAGTGAGACTCCAATTCTTTTGGTCTCATCCTCTCTTTGGAACACACAACTGTAACATTTGTCATCGGCGCCCTTGTGAGTACGTACAGTGTGAATGAGTTGATACTTTGATCGGCGGCGATCGGAGGATCGGTTTGAGAGGAGGATTGCAGCACCACCCATGCGGAAGAGGCAGTTTGATACAAGCATTGATCGGTCATTGCCAAAGTACCAGTTGAGTGTAATGTTCTCCATGCTCACCACTAAGCCATAGGAATTCGGTTGCACCTGTTAGATTAAGATCACACAGAGTAAGGTCTATGTGCGTTCATGGAAGAACTTACAATTTATTACTAACTCAAAAGTTGAAGTTGAGCGGTAGACAGATGTTTGGATTGGTTACCTAATTAACCTACAGCTCTGTCTATCGTGGAACTAAAATTTGACACTCGGGAACGGGTTTGCAAAGGGTTTTATGAGATACTTTCCTTGAAATTGCAAAGTCTCACTGACAACAAAATCTACAATGGGTCCAATCCTAATCCTTCGTAATTTTGTTAGAATAGTTGAACATCACCAAATTCTACCTAAGCAAGGTGGGATTTTAGGGGCTCAATATCTATTCAATGCAACTTGCCAAAAAAAATTCCCAACAATCCTTTCACACAGTTCACCTTCAAAACCAGCTGGACATGTGCATAGGGTTACCTTAATCTTACTCAGACAATGGTTCATTAATTTCCCACCAATTAATGTATTACGAGTGATAAATAATTCTTTTATATGGTGAATAATCAGTACAGAACCAAGGTTAACAGAAGTGACAGAAATCTAACCTGCAGAAGTTGTTTGGCGAGGTCGATGGAAATAAGTCCAGCACTGCAGCCCATGCCACCGAGATTATAGCTCAAAATGTTGCCCCTAAGTTTGTAGTGATTCACAATCATGGCTGATAAAGATGGTGTCGGGTTGAACAAGCTGCAATTCACAACAAGAATCCCAATATCTTTAGCCTTAACGCCAGTTTTAGCCAAGAGCTCATCGATGGCACCGAACATCACCATCTCGGCTTCCTTCCTGGCCTCGGCCAAGCAAGGGTTTGCTGGGACTCGTAGCATGGCTTCAGGGAAGTAAGTCTGCTGCCCCAAACCAGACCGTTCGAGAATTTTCTGCTGAAAGGCTAAGTTCTCTTCTGAGAAACACCCGATATCCTTAGATCGCTCCATGAAAATCTCTCTGGTGCATTTATGCTCTGGTTCAGGCTTGTAACATGCAAAATCTACCAAGAACACTTTCCTTGGACGGCTCATGAAGTAAAGCGTGCCCAAGAAAACCATGAGACTCGAGCATACAATGACCGTAACAAGATTGAACTTGAGTTGATTCCATAGCTGGACAAAATCTTGCACTGTAAGAGTCGAAAGATGAGCCGAAGAAATGACTAGAAGTGGTACAAACAATAGATACATGGCATTTGAGATCAAGTAATGGCAACCAAGCTTCACATATTTGAGTCTAACAGATAGGAGAAAGTTCGGAAGCTTATTTTCTCTTCTCTCAGGCGAAGCAGCTGCACTGCCTTGGGTTGAAACCAGTTCCGGATTTGTACTCTGGCCCTTATCGTCAGCCATTTTTCCCCACTAAGCAAAGAAAACAAATGAAAGATGAATGAATTAATGGTCTAATCCAGCTAGGAGAGGAGATTTGTGCATGAAAAGGAGCCAATTAAGGACGAATGATTTGAAGATATCAAAAGTGTGAGCGAGTAATGCCTTGCAAAACGGAGAGATATGCGAGGATTTAAAGGAAGTGAAACTGTGAATAGAGGGAGGGATGGAGGGGTATGACTTGTGTCACCGTGGCCAATTGGCACCTGGGAGATGCAACTACCCCAGCGAACTTTTAATTGTTATCCCGCATTGGCATTCAATTTTGCCAACCGGGAAAATACAGCATTTAGTAGTCAAATACATTTATTATACACCTATTTGACCTTATTTAAGTCCATACAATTGCGAGTTTGCCACTCTTATAATGTGTATGGATGCCACCTATCAATTCCAGCACATGTCAACTGGTTAGCAGTTAGGTCTGACAGATAAACTGAGTAGCTCATCAGTGGCAATGCTCCATTTTTGGTGAATTGAAAAGTGAGAGACATCAAATCTTTCAAGGAATGGTGTGTCTTCTTCTAGATGCATGGATGAAAATACACAGTGAATTTCCCCAACAAACTTTAGAAAGTTACATTGGATGCACAGTAAATACAATAGTCAAAATATTTAATTGTTTGGTGGTTGAATTTTTAAATTTTAAATTAAAATTAAAACTTTTAAAATATATATTATTATTTATTTATTTATTTAATATTAAATTTAATAAAAATTTTATTTTGAAAATTTATATAAAATTTCGCATTTTAACTATTTCAAGGGTAAAATTTTTAAAAGTTTAAATTTGTAAAGAAGTATAAGCACAAGATTGATCAGAATAATGAATACCCTTTTCCCATACATTCATTAGAATCTAGTTTTTGTATTTCCCTATCATAGTTTAAGCAATGGGGAAGGACAGCCACGGTATGTTGACTTCTCATCAATGCAAAGTTTGGCCAATTTCACTCCCCGTCACCCAATTCTCTGCCAATTTAATGCATGCACGGCCCTTGTGTGTGGTAAGAAATTGATGCAACTTTGACTCTATGTCTACTTGAGAGCCGGTGATGGTTTCTAAATTATCTGCCCTTACAGAGAAAGATCACTAGCAGGACACACGAAATTTTAGGGTAGGTTCTTCTCACAATTGTTTCGTGGGGCACAAATTATACAGTTACGTACAATAATAATAATGAAGCTTCGTCGAGTATTTCTCGATGAGATTGGTCGATTTTCTCAGGTACCGTAGCATTTGTCCATTTCGTGATCAACTTGTTTGCTTTTAGCTTTTAGACTCGGTTGCATACCAAGAAGTTGCCAATTGACCATCGACCAATGGGTTAGGCGAACTACACAACCTATGCATTGTTGCCCATTACTTGGGTGTGATTGTCAAAATTTTTTACAATTTTCAATAACCCATCAAATTTAAACCCAAAATTAACCTAATTTAAGATAAAGATTTTACATAAATTTAAAAAAAATTAAGATAAAATCTAAATCGTTTATTATTAATAATAATATTTATCAATATTTACTTAAATTAAGAATAAAAAAATTAATTTCATAATTTAATCTCAAAATTAATAATTTAATAATAAAAATATAAAAAATAATTTTAAATTATAAAAAATTATTTAATAACACAAATTTTACATATATTAATAAAATTAATTTATGTGGGTTTTTTTTAAAAGATAAATTATAGAAAGGTAAGTAATAAATGCCTTAATAAATAAAAGATGGGGCAGTGGGGAAGAGAGAGTTGGAGGTTGAGAATTAAATCATAGAGTAATCAAAATTGTGTGTACAATTTTACTCTCTTATTCTTTAATGCAATGATAAGGAAGGAATATGACTTACAACATGACTTAGATAGCTAGGTTTATGAATTTGTTACTACAATATTCTCAATGAATTTCTTAAAAAAACTTTTTTGATAATATTTATTATTTAAAAAAAAAATTGCATATGTTATTATATTATTATATTTTTTAATAATTATAATTTTTAATTATATTTAAATAAATATAAAATACGTGATAATAATATAATAATATTTATTTACAAAAATACTTTGAGTTTGACTCATGAAAATTCACACCCATTTAATTATTTTAAAATCGATGGGACACTTGGTATTTATGAGTTTAAGAGAAAGTCGCATGGCATATTTGGGAAAACCATTGCATTACCATACCCTATTTAATATTTAATAAATGAGACAGACTACGGCGGAACAGATAGTTGGTAATAGGTGTGAGGTTTGTCATATAATTAATATGAATATTATCAGACACTTGGGAGTTAAGAGTGAGCTGCCTGCCTGCCTGCCTGTGTTTTCTTTCACCTTCCGAGAAATCCTCTTCTCTGAAGAAAATTATGGCTTCGGCTTGGGTTTCATTCAACAAACTTTTAAGTCATTTTCCTGTAATAAATGCACAAACTTCTAACCAAATTTCCACCAATTTGTCAGCCGCCCTTGTTTATTATTGCAAAGAATAAGCTTTAGCAATTGGGGGCGGCCAAGCCAATGAAGAAATGGTAGGCAAGAAATCAGCTTTGCACGAAAGCCTTCTAACTTTTCTTCTTTGATTATACTTGCTTTATTGTGTACCAAAGAGCAAATGTTTGATCCTACAAGTAATTGGGATTACTAATTATCTGCAGGTTAATCGTACTTAACAGTTAAGTATGGGTATTTTATGTAAATCCAATGTCAATGAATTGGTATCCACCATGAATCTATACCGAAGACAAACTCCTAACAACATCATGAAGGCAGACTGATGGCAAGGCAAATCCTCCTCAAGAATATCATGAAAGGAGGAAGAAAGAGACGGATTAACTATCAATTAGCAAACACTAAGCACATGTTTGATTGCTACATGTGTCTGAATAATCAGTGTTCAACAATTAGTAATAAATATATGTCATTATCAGTTGGATTGCCGTTAGTAAACTTATTTTTATGCTGCCTGATTGGTTAGGTATCAATTGCAATAAACAAATGTGGAGTGGTCTCCCATTGATCAGTATTGAATACTACGTTTAGCTTCCATGGTTGCAACCCTGTACAACTGTTTACATGGTGATTTTATTCAATTTTTATTCGAATACCACAGTTTACTTGGTTTGGAAAATTACTTGTATGCCAACTGCCGTTCGAATTATCTGGCTGGTCTACAGCGTGAACCGTCTTAAGTTTCCCAGACGCGTCATTGAGACCAAAAGGTTTCATGTGACATTATTATTTGCTGATCCATGTTACACAGCCAGCAATGCAAATGGGCCTAGGCCACCGATAGTTCTGGCCAGGACGGGTTAAAGAAGATAAAACAGTAAACAGTTAGTGTTTCAAGGCAGACAAAGGACATGGCAGTAGCAATTTTGTGAACACTAGTCTTACAATTAAGGCAAAATTGTAACAATGAAAATGATAAATAGCATAGCATTGACTGAATTACTTATTACAAAATTATTCCAATTACATTGCCTATATACCACTACTAATTTGATCCTTTAACGCATGGTGGCGGGGCTGGTCTTTTTGGTTAAGGACCTTCCAAACAGAGAACCCGAATTTAAGTAAGAGCATAAAGCATCAAGAAACCATTCTATTATGCAAAGATTAAGGCACTAAGAAACTTTTGTAAACTCTCTCTCTCTCTTTTTCTTATTTTTTAATCAACTGTCCAAAAATCTTAACTCAAACGGGCATCACTACTGCTCACATTCATGAGCATCTCCATGCAATCAACGATGATAATAACAGTATCCTAATCAGGTGTTTATTACACTACTGAAATGAAGTACTGGAGCCTTGGAGTATATTACATAATACTGTTTTTATTTTTCAGTACACTAGACAATACAACTGAAAAATACCATGGTAAGTTATAACACTAAGGGGACATTTAACGAATGTTGTTCTTGCGTGCTAATTCTCGAGCCATCTCCCTCATTTCCTCTGGTGATGGAGGCCTTGGTGCCTCGGGGGGATACACTATGTAAGATCGCTTCACACCAAAAGAAACACAAATAATTAAGAGTTTAGACAATACATCCAAATTTGGATCAACAAAATACAATCCAAAACAATCCCAAACTATCAAAAATAAATTTTACAAATTCAACCTAAAAAGAGGTAAAAAGATCAACATCCATGAGTAGGAAGCTGGTTTCTATGGACGCTAAAATTTCAGATGCATCATTGAGTAGAGATTATGGAAACACATCGACTACCCCATGATAAAACCATTTTTTTACAAAGCACTAACAATATGCACTGCAACAATCTATTGTTCATATGCCAGAAATCCCTGAACAGTGTTAATGACATATAATCTGGCAGCATTTTGTTGTAAAGGATGACTTTTCTTCTAACATAGCAAAATAGTACCAATCATGTAGACAGCATCACATTTTAAATTGCTTTCTGACCAACATTTGATTGAAATTGAACCCATCATATTTTGATGATGTTACCAAGAAAACAAAAAATCTATGATAAAGAAGTTTGCATGGGTCTTAGGGAGGGATGTAGAAACAATTTGAACAAAGCCCCTACTAGAGAAAGATGAACAAGACTATCTTCCAATTTCCATCCCAATGACCTTCACCTGAATGTCTAAGGAAAAATCAAAATGCTTGTTAACAACGAATGGGGAGCACTTCTAGATTGTAAGGTAAATAAAAGGAATATGCCAAATAACTAAAACAAAATCTAGGTTAACTATTGGGAATCAGAAAGTGAGCTTAACAATGCTAAATCGAGCAAGTACAAAGCCATCTAAATCACAGTAGGTCACTGGAACAAAGAACTCCTAGGATAGTCTTTCTAAGACCCCCACTCCTGAACCAAAAATAAAGATTGTTATTACCATGCCAAAGTAAAGACCTGGTTAACAATTAGACAATAGCGGTATAAGTTCAGTGGGGATGCCTGATTATGGAAAACTATTATAACCCTGTACTGACAAGAGATACAAAGAGAAAATTGCATTTTTGAGGTAATTTTTTTACTAAACATTCATACTACAAAAAAGGGTCCGAGAATTTTATAAAACCCTAATGAAAAACTTCTTGGACAAACTTATTGCAATCCACATGGATGCATCCATGCTTTTTGCTTAACAATTTTTCACAAACTGAAGCCAATGGAAACAAAAAAACATAACACGACATCGTAGCACGTATTTTGGATCGGAATGATAATCAATCACATCTCGGTTCTATTAACGCTCCAAATTCAGTCTAACCCTGGCATAACTTAAACTATGTTTCACTACAGAGAACCAAATCAATCAAAAATGTTAGCATAATTCAGCTAGCAAGAGCTTCAGATTCGAGAAACTTCTACTAATACAATCAATTCTCACAACAAAGACATGAAAAGAGAGAACGAGAAAGTTACATTTCCCATGAATTTCTGGATATTCTTGCTGTTGTTGGCGAAAGCGTACATAAGAAATATTGGAATGCCAACGTATATACCGAACTTAGCGATCTCCAGAATCCCTTTCGATGTTCCCAGAGATGACATTTTTCCCTTTCTGATTTTTCTCAGACTTTAGAGATCGAAATTATCCGACAAACCGAAACTTTCCAGCGCCGTAATTGCAAACCTTTTTAATAGCCGGTGCTCAATGGCGGTGCGCAAAATGGGGCCGGGTTAGCTGACTCGAAAACATCTAGCCCAACATAGGTCCGATATGATAACAGTGATGGCTAAATAGTAATTTAATTTTCTAACACGCCGGCTGAAAGTTGAATTGGGCCGATTTCGGTTCACAATTTGGGTGATGGTAAATTTAACGGTACCCCGTTACTCTTTGATCTTGATGAAGAGAAGGCATTTTAAAGCCGAATTCGTCTCAATTTAACTGATAATTTAAATCAATTTAAAAATTTTAATTTTAAAAAATAAAATTAATAAATTTTAATTCTATTTTTAGTTTAAATTTGGTTCAAATTGAAGAAATTGAACCGATTCACTTATATCAAATTTTATTTTTATAATTTAATCAATAAATAATTATTTATTTAAATTTAATTAATATAAAATTTATAAAATATTTGATTTTTTAGTTTGAATCTATAAAATTAAAAAATAATTATATTTTTAAATTATTTAATATTAATGAACTGAAATAAATCGACATTATTAGTATAATTGGTTCAATTTATCTTTTTATTGTTGATTTGGATTAATTTGAACAAAATTAAAATTAAAAATTTTATATCGAGTTAAAATTTGACCTAAATCAAACAAAAAATGCACCCTTAATTATGATACTATTTTCAAATAAAATGAATACATTGCCTAGGGTTAAATATAGCTTGATTCTATATAATGAATTTGTCATATTAAAAGTTGGGAATTTGCTATCTTTTTTGGTCACATCCACTAAGCTTTATTGTCTTGTACATTGTTAATATTTAGGAGTTGTTAACTTCATAATAAATAATGTTTCATATGATATTGAAATGCAAATCTAATGCTCTCTTTTTAGAGGTCCAACAAGGCAGAATGGCATTTAATGATGTCTTCTCATTGGTCCACATGGACAATGCCATCCATCAGTTCTAACTTTGGGTGACAAAAGACTACAATATGATACAATTTCAACTTGCTTTCTAACCATATTGTAAAACTTATATACAATGGAAAACATTATAATTATAATTGAGAGGAAAACTAATACATCCAACAATATAAGTTCTTAATTCATCAATAATTTATTTTGTTGGTTTGCTTAATTGGACTCTTGTGAATGGGAATCAAAAGTTTGTCTCAATTTTAAATTCTCTTGTAACATGCTTTGAATTTTGGTAGGAGTGCAACAAATACATTAATTTGTTCTAAGTCCCATTTTATGTTTTAATTTTTTTATTATAATAAAAAAATAATTCAAATTTATCTTTAATTTAGTGTGATAGAGGTTTAAATCAAAGTCCTTTACTCAAATTTTCTTTTAATAGGTGTAATATAAAAATAAGTAAATTATAAATGTTAATTGAGTTTAATTTTCATTCAACTCATAAAATCAGAATAAATAATTTTAATTTTAAAATATATCTAAAATTTATCATTATGTTTTTGTTCTTTTATATATAATGAATTAATAAATATTTTTTTCTCAAACATTAAAAATATTTAAGTAAATTAAAAAATTACAACCACCTCCTTGCCTTCTAAAACGACACAATCATGGGTTTGTCTCTTTGATGGAGCCACAGTTGTGTTACCTAATTCATTTTAATACGAAACAAAGACATATTTTGATATGAAAATCCAATAACTTCAACATAGCGGCCGAAATGGACCTTCCACAATGGGAAAAGACGCCCACTAATCCTTCTTAATTCAAAACGTAAGCAACCCTAATCATGCCAAATTAAGCCTATAATGTTCGTGTTAGTATATAATTACATTGTTTAATTATTGACTTCATTTGGTAAAAGCAAATGATTAGTAACATAAAAGTTAGATTATAATAAACCCAATTTGCATGCCACCAACAAAACCAAACCGTCTCTCTTGATAATCTCACCAACAAAAATGAGGAGGATTCCGTTAGCTTCATTGACCTTGACTACGACGTCGTTTCCTTGGACATTTACTTATTTTTAAATATATATTAATGCTTAATTTAACATGTAACACACACAAGAAGTTCAACGATTGGTTCCCACCTCACCTCGTAATCATATTATTAAATTAATTTTAATGACGCTGCGGATCACGCGCGTAGTTTCTGTTTCTGATTTCTCAATGGTGGACCCCACAGATGACCTGTTTGCTGACATGTCAAATCGAGAACCGTACAACCCAACCAAGGTGCGACACAACAACTGCCAGACTGTTTAGAAGTGAAAGAGTCTTTGAATGTCACGCCCCGGATTCCTACATCGAAGGGTGTGTGTACGATTACCAAAATTTCCTTCATTTTTGTCCAATTTACTATTTTGGGTTTTGGCTCGTGATATTTGACCTTCCATGCAAGCTGCTTAGCGACTGGAAAGCCAACCCCGTGAATGATTCTGGAAAGGACAGAAGACAATAATTTAAATTATTTATTATTAATTATATTATATATTAATATTTTATTAAAAATTAAAAATTAAAAAATTATTGTAATATTTGATAAAATCCATGTAAAAGGCTGCTTTTTGTTGACTAATTAGAGATTAATTTGACAAATTAAGTTGGAAACGGCCAATTAATTGTTGTCCACGATGAGATGCTTTGCATATTCGAGTCTCATCACAATTAAGAAGGATTGATGGGAGGAAAATATCAAATAAAGTAAGGATTGGGTTAGGATTGATTAGTCCGATTTCATTTTCGAAAACGGTTAGAGGGATATTAGTAATTTATGTTTTATGTTTTGATGGGTCGAACACTCGTATAATTCATGTATTGTGTTATATGATTAATGATGTTTCTTGGCATTATGATATTAATTGTTAGTGGAAGTGCTTTTCCAAACAGCAGAAGCACTTTCCTTTTCGTGGGAGCAAGTTGGGACTTGATATTGACAGAGAAGGAAAAAATGGCTCTCTTCGTGCCTAATCTACCGACTATATATCAACGGTGCAGGGGTTTATATGTAATGTAAAACTCTACGTGAGCCGTTGATGTTATGATATTTATTTGAATAAATCAGTCAATTGATGACTTAATTAATCTCCTGATAAGATTATTTAAATAATAAAATAATAAAAGTATATTAATTAAATTTAAATTTAAAAATTAATAAAAAATTAATATATATTTTTTTATAATATTAATTTTTTTAATTAAATAATAAAATTTTTTATTAATTTTTTCAATTTTGAAGGGTAATTCAGTAAACATACAGCAGAAACCGTCGTAGATTTGTAACAGTGACAGCTATGAGCCAACGAGAAACCGAAGTGAGGTAGAATTCTATTATAAAAACAGGAACGCCATGCTATTGAACCTCTGTCCGGTTTAGCTCTCTGTTGGGCTGAGTTGTGGTTACAGAAGTGTATCCTGCTTCGACCCACGGGCGGCCATGGAACCAGGAGATCGTTACTCTCCGCCTGCCCCACCTCCTCCCCCAGCGCCACCATCCTCTAAAATTGCCAGAACCACCACCACCCTTCTCAACAGATACCAACTTACTCGCTTGCTAGGCCGCGGCAGCTTTGCCAAAGTGTATCAAGCTAAATCTCTCGTTGATGATTCTGTCGTGGCGGTTAAAATTATTGACAAGAATAAATCTTTGGATGCAGTTATGGAGTCGCGGATTATCAGGGAAGTTGACGCCATGCGTCGCCTGCAGCATCACCCTAATATTCTTGAAATACATGAAGTGATGGCTACCAAGACTAAGATCTGCCTCGTAATGGAATTCGCTTCTGGTGGAGAGCTCTTTACCAAAGTTCGCCTTAAACCACTAAAGGAGTCTGTTGTCCGCCGTTACTTTCAGCAGCTGTTATCGGCTCTCCATTTCTGTCACCAAAACGGAGTCGCTCACCGTGATGTGAAGCCACAAAATATTCTCTTGGACCAGGATGGGAACTTGAAAGTTTCTGATTTTGGGTTGTCAGCTTTGCCGGAACAGCTTAAGAACGGGATGCTGCACACGGCGTGTGGTACTCCGGCTTACACGGCTCCCGAGGTGTTAGCCCGGCGTGGCTACGATGGAGCCAAAGCGGATGCATGGTCTTGTGGAGTGATGTTATACGTGATGCTTGCAGGTTCTATGCCGTTTGATGATAGCAATCTTGTAGCCATGTATAAGAAGATTCAACGAAGAGAGTATGAGTTTCCATCTTGGATTTCCAAGCCGGCAAAATCCGTAATCTATCGGCTTCTTGATCCCAATCCCAAAAGAAGAATGAGCATAGATGAGCTAATGAATCATTCTTGTTTCAAGAAATCTTCGCAACAGAAGAAGCAGCAGCAAGAACAAGAACGTAGTCTTTTTGAGTCAGAACTAGTGTTCGCTAATAAAGTTGGTAGTAAATATGAGAAGAGTTCAGGGATGGTTTCCATGAATGCGTTTGATATAATATCATTATCATCCGGGCTTGATTTGTCAGGGCTTTTAGAGGTGAAAAAGAGGAAGGTGAAAAGGTTTACAACAACGGAAAAAACAGAGGGAGTGATGGAGAAAGTGAAGGAGATTGGTAAAAGGTTAGGGTATAAAGTAGAGAAAGGGAAAGGTGGAGGTGTTATAGGATTGGGAAAGCTTGGAAAGATGGTGTTGGTGGTTGAAGTTTTAATGGAGATTCCGCCAGAAATGTTTGTGGTGGAAGTGAGAGTGGTTGATAACAGTGTATCCGGTGGCTGCCGATCGGAGTTTGAGGAGTTTCACTGGGAGGAATTGCAGGCGGTGCTTGGGGATATTGTTGTTTCATGGCATAACAGTGATATGATATGATGTGAATTAGGGGAAATAGTTTGTAATGGCTCAAGGCTGATGATCTCTGTACATGGGAATTTTCGTGATTTTAGCGTCATAAGGTTGACTATGGTTTCTGACTCTGTGTTGGGTTTGATCTTGTAAATTAGAAAAATTTCCTAGTTTAACTGGTTTTAATGAAAGTTTCTCTGTGTGTCTATCATTTGCCTCCTCTATGAATGCAGCTCTCAGTTTTAACATGCAATCTCAGGTCCAACATAGACTTGTCATTCCCGGTAAATAAACTTAGATGCAGATCCTGAAGCAGTCAATTTTAAACAAAATAACGATAATGAACATAATTCGATAAACTTTGCAATGAAATTCTTGTATATATATACGTGTACGTATATATAATGAGCAACAGACGCATTGTACAGGTGTTAAGAAGGGATATTACAACACTAAACCAAGGGAAATAATTAGATTGTATTGCTAATCATGCGATGCAGACAAATAATACAAACTAATTAACATAATGCTGCTAATAACTTTAACAAAGCTGAATTCGTACAACTCAGGGTCAGGGGCCACAAAATAGGCAATCGGCTCCCTTTGGACTGTAGTCATAGAGTTTTCATATGGATACATGATATACAACAGCTAAAAACAGTACCACGGATGCTGATTATTATACTAGGCTTACAGCTATACATTCCTGAGGAGTTCCAACCAGTTTATAGTTTGAAATTTGTGATTCAATAGCAAATTGTGGCATAAAATCAGAGATTTCTTGCTCAAAAAGCTGGATTCGGGGAACTCTATAAATCATCACAATCATTATCATATTATCCTCCAATCACAGATGAGAGGGTCGACAGCCATGCCCGCAAACCACTCTGAGCATCCTTGTTCCTTGCTAATTCCAGCTTGTTAACAGCTCGCTTAGGAACTCCACATTTCATAAGAACAGCTCCAAGTGACTTGAAAGTGCAATCATCAGGTATAATGGTAGCATTTACCATGTCCTTAAAAGTTCCAAGCATCTCCTTGAATCTGCCATCCAATGCGTACAACCCGAGCACGTTATTGTAGCTCGATAAATCAGTTAGAAATCCCGATTCCTTCATCTGTTTGGCAATGTGACTAGCCTCTTCGAACCTACCATTTCTCTTGTACATGATCAACATCATTGCATATGTAAATTCATTTGCATCCTTCTTTTTCTTCATAACCTTAAACACATCTTCCGCTTGTCTTAACATAGATCATTCCCGGTAGAGATCAATCATACAATTTGAAGGATAAATATCAGGATGCTACTCCAATAATTGAAGCATTCTATAAGTTTCTTGAGCTTCTTTCAAATAACCAACTTTGGTATAAAGCTTAACCAAGGAGTTGTATTCATGGCATTTGCAGTCAATCCAGCACTTTTCATTGCATCAAAATAATTGATAACTTGTTTAACATTTCCAACATCTGCAAAAGCATTTATTAGGATACCACAGACAACAACATCGAATCAGCTTCTTGTATACTTGAGATCACAGCACTATATGGGATACAATCACTGACCAGTCCTGCATCCTGCATCTTGCTCAGATAGTGTTTTGCTATGTATGGCAAGTCTGCACCAGCTAAAATTTGTACGAGACAATTATAGCTACATTTGTCCAGAACTACACCATGACTTTCCATGCTATCAAACAACTGGCATGCCTTATCATAACTCTTTGCCATCCCATATGCCTTTATCATCGCATTGAACTCAAGAACAGTCAGCTTGTTCTTTTCTTGGCAACAAATGAAAGCTCGCTCAGCTTCCAAAATATAGCCCCATTCCCCATATGCATCAATATGGGCAGAATAGCCCTCGGAACTCATATTACCCGAAAGATGAAGCCTTATGAACCATAACCATGACCTTCAATATACTAGATAGTCAGAGCTGACTGGGTATATTCATCAATTTCAAGACTCCTTCCATCCATCTCTGATATGAGTTCTTCAGCTTCTAAAACCATGTGTCTTATTGAACATGCATACAAAAGGGTTCGGTAACTCACAATATCTGGTTCTAGGCATGCCTTCTTCTTCTTGGAAAAGTAGCTTGCAGCCATGTTTATATTATCATGCTTAGCGTGAAGGAAAATAAGAATATTATATGTTCTTGTGTCTGGTGGGCAACGAAGCTCCTCCATCTTCTTCATTAATGAAGCTACTTCTCCTAGTCGGTCATGGTTGCCATAAATATGAATCATCGTATTGAAAGTTACTGTGGTTGGAACAATCCCTTCTCTGAGCATCTGCGCAAAAGTTTCACCTGCCTCTTTGAGTTGCCCAGACTTCCCATATGTATCAATCAATGTATTATAAGTACGCGAGCTAAAACTACCATATGCTTGTAATCCACTTTTTCCTCTACCAATCGTTGCGATTGTACGTCCTTCATGCCTCAAAGATTCTCTAAATGACCACTTCCTGAAAAACTACTCTGCCTTTTGAAACTCCCCCGCCTTCTTATACATCTACACAACAATTCCCATCGTCACCTCTTCAGGCTCCATTCCTCGTTCATTCATCTTTTTGAGCCAACAAACTGCCTCTTCTTTGAGATCACCTTTGCGACAAACATCAATGAGAGTACCATAAGTAGAATTAATTGGTGCAATCCTTTTAACACTCATCTCATTCCACAAACTCTCGACATGACTCCATTTTCGCGCTTTTCCTAAAATCCTAAGCATGATATTATAATGAATCACATTCAACTCATAACATCTCTTCCTCTTAAACCACTCAAAAATCTCTAAAGCTCTATCCCAACGTGATTGCTCCTTCAAAATAATACTTCTTTCTTTGTTACTAAGGTTCTGTGACCATGGTGCCAAAGCCTCATCCAAATCTTTAACAGTATCCAAAGCCAGTAACATTGACGGGATGCAACCACCATAAGAGGCCCATTTCGTTAAACATTTACTCCAAACTTAAAATCAGAATTTCTTTTATCGCTGATTCTACCATCGACCCAGGAGTCTTTTCTCTGCTCTCTATATGGGTTTTGCTCGAAACTTTGTTCCCTCAACTCCGGTTCATGGACCGCAACATTGGGTTTATTGTACTTGTAATCTTTGTGAACTCCATTTAACTTCTTGACTCCGACTGTGCTACAATTCTGAATCAATTTTCGATGTCCGTTTTTGGGTTCTATCTTTTTATCCAGCGTCGAAACTGAAACTGAAACTGAAACTCCTGAGTTGCTGGGTGCCGAAGTTTTTGTGGAACAAAAAAGGAGGAAACAACTGGTGTCTGACTGGACCTTCACAAACATGCTTGCAAAGGAGAAACGGGTATATATTGATTCCAGAAAAAAGATGTTCGAGAATTATCAGAACTATGATTCTAGGGGGTGTTTCTTGCTTGTTATTCGCGTGAAAGTTTTACAGGGACGTATGCATGAATGAAATTGCTTGAATCTTGGCTGAGGTGAGGATTGAGTAATATTGCCGCCGTTCCGTTGTCGTGCTCCGTGGTCGTGTTGGGTAGCCATCCGTTTTGAGTTTTCCATTCGAAAAAGACGGAGAAATTAGACTAAACCTGATATAAGCTACATGTCGTTTACAATCTTTGAGCAAGAACGACATGTCGCCAAAGTGTGTATGAATTGAAGTTCAACAATTTATCGTAGATAAGCTTTATACCAGAACGACATGCTGCTCCAATGAAATAGGATCAAGTTCAAGCGTGAACAAAACAATGGTAAACTAAACACAGAAATCTGTTTCATTATTAAGAAAGATTCTTTTACATGATGGACTAAGCAGCAGAGAACCTGCTTTAACACTCAGAGTGAAGACTGAAGAACTTGTTTAGCTGATTTGATCTTCAAGTAGCTTTGACAATCAGGGTTTAATACTTTTGCCCATTGGCGGGACTGGAGACAAGTTCAATGTGCTTATTTACAGTATTTCTTGAACCACAGTCTGCAGAAATGGCAAATGTACCAGAGTGACCTCAAAACATGTTAGGCACATGTTTACCTTTCAATTCCATGAACATCCTTTGGAAACAAGATGACTTTGGTCGTGATTCCTGTCTCCCTAAATGCCCGTGCCTAGTGAATATATCAAATATAAAATCATTCAAAAGATCATAATATGAAGGTCTGATGACCATATATACAAAATAATTCAGGCATGCCTATGTTTCACGTCCTCGTGTTTCTTTTACCTTGAGACACATTGCAGAATGATTGAGTGGCCATTCAAGCACTTGCAGCAGTTGCCAAACTATAAAATCTAAAATAAATCATTCACCTATAATGATTGGAAGGGAAGATATTATCTTACTTGCAAGCCATTGGAGACTGGGACACGAAGGTCCTGAGCACCTAAAAGAAAGAGGGTGGGTGTTTTAACCTGCAAAGGTCATAAAAAAAATATGAAGTTTAGCAATTTAGACCTAATTAGATGGCAGGCAACCACTCAAAAGTCGGAATTCTTAAAAATATATGATCATTCTTTTAAAGGAAAAGGAGTTGCAAGATTTAGAATCCTCTAATGGAAGATCGATTATACAGATAATGAAATAAGCAGGAATGAATAGACAAAGGTAAAAAAAAAATCCGTAAGCACAGCTTGCACGTGCTAGTGGTAAAGCATGGTGAGCAACCAGTTCCAATTGCAGCATAGGTATGCTTGCCAATTTAGCTATAATAGTTTCTGCAATTGATTTGATGAAAGCAACAGCTTTCCAGCAAAATGAGCGTGTTTGCACGATTCTTTTAGCGGGCTAGCAATGGTGGAATAGGTGTTCAATGAAGCCTTGTTACTCTGAGTTTTGTTTAAATGGAGAACATAGAATAGAATCTCGTGTTCCATTCTATTTTCGTTGCCTGGAATGCCCTCGAATCAACTGCCGAAATCAGTAACAGACTTGGTAACAATACCTTTGAGAGGTGTGATACTGGAGACTTGCTGTGAAAGAGAGTCAAATCCTCAACTAATGGTGATTCCGTAAAGCTGTTTTTCCGCTTGTTTCCGTAGAGTTTCCTCATAACACCATTCAGGCATATTGAGGCAGTAGAACCCCCTAAAGTTTTTCAAGGTATCAATAGTTATTGGAGGCTGTGATAACATTGGAAACTAAGTTACAAGGACACTTTTTTTCCTAATTGTATGTGTTTCATTATTTTTCACGGTTCATTTCATGGATTTTCCTACCAGCAGTTGCTGCGGGGATGTACTTCAATGTTCCAGTAACTTAGAATAATTATTATGACTGCCGTTGATACTTTTAAGAATTGGGAATAAAAATTATGCAAAATGGAATGGTTCACCTTTGATTGAGAAACTTCTCTCATTTGTAAGTTGTAATCTTTTAGAGGGAGTACTTGTTCATTGTAGCTGCTGTTTTTGTTACCATATTTAGCATAATCGAGCTGGATAAACCTGACAAACCCACAACTTTGAGCCCGAGATATACAATATGGAAAGGGAAGCTCGTGATAATTTAATCAATGACTACAATACCATGAGCATCTGGGAATTTAATGAGAAATATGGACACCTCTGCGATTTCACCGTGAACAGAGATGAAATAACGAACAGATAATCTCTTCAGGCAAAGAGAATTCTAATATGCTATTTATAGGCAACATTAGGAGAGAAGGTATAGTTCACATTTTCTCTCATTTTGATTTTGCTTCTATATATGCATTTGTATATGACCTCTTTTCTCCTGTATACATAAACCTCATGAGAATTATGATGTTCTAAATGACATCCTGGCACCTTTTCTCTACCTTTCAGCCAAAATCATGAACTGCAAAATATCTTGATATGATGATCTTGCTAGCAACTTTCCGTTTGTTGTCTTGAAATTTAAAGGTTTTCTTCGCTTGTATGGTGTGTTTGCCTTTGTTTTCTTGGAGGGGTTGATTATCTCTCACTTGTTACATTATTTTTTGAACTTTTAATACATTCTGCAAGTGAAATTTATTGGTCTAAAGATGATTAATGAAGTGATAAGTTAATATATTGAATGTTTTGTCAAAACCTTCTGAAAAGGTATTATGAGGACATTGACCGTGTGAGGTATGACAGATATAGTAATTCTTACTGCATCAGTTTGGAAAACGTTCGTACTTAAGAAAATAAATCAGTTACAGGCATTGATCACCTCACCCTTATGCATATGTATGAAGAACAAGTTCTTATGACTCACAGTATCCCATCCCATAATCCAACAGCTGTGACAATCCAAACTTGCTGTATGATTTTTGTGGAGAATTTAAAATGTCATAAGCATTCATATAACTAGGATCTAACGGCTTTACTTATGAATTTTTCAATTAAGTTGACTCAAAACAATTAAGGTCTACCAGGTGGTAGCATCCAAATCCCATGAATTAGAAGAAGATAAAGACAAGAGGCATCTTTCCTGATAATAAAGACAGAGGCATCTTGCCTGGAATATTGACCAAGAACAGTTCTCAATTTCATTTTCTATTCTTAAATTATATACAGATCTTTCCTAAAGGCATGCAAAAGCAGGAAGAGAAAGAGAAAATCGAAAACAGAATGAGGGGTAAACTGCAATCTCTATCTTTCTCTTCTATGCTGTTCTTCTTTCTCTGCTATCATCACAATCTTCATCAATCAGAAGCCCAACCAAACACCACAGGATATACTTGCACACCAAACCAGACCATCTATCCATGCGAAACCTATGCTTTCTACCGAGCATCGGCCCCTGACTTCCTTGACCTGGCCTCCATAGCTGACCTTTTCTCAGTGAGCCGTCACATGATATCAGAACCGAGTAATATATCCTCTTCCTCATCTCCTCTCATCGCAAACCAGCCTCTCTTTGTCCCTTTGACATGCACTTGCAATTTTGTGAATGCTTCTAATGTCATTTCTTTTGCCAACCTTAGTTACACAATTAAGTCAGGTGACACCTTTTACCTTGTATCGACTAACAATTACCAGAATCTCACAACTTATCAATCTGTTGAGGTTGTCAATCCTACTCTTATGCCCACCAAACTTGCAGTTGGTGATATCATTATCTTTCCAATCTTTTGCAAGTGTCCTAATCAAACTCAGTTGCAAAACCAAGTGAACTATCTTGTCTCTTATGTGCTACAACCTTCTGATAACTTATCATCAGTTTCTTCTACGTTTGGAGTAGAAACACAGGCTATAATAGATGTCAATGGAGACAACATTCAGCCATTTGATACCATATTTGTCCCGATCACTCGACTACCGAAACTAACACAGCCTGCTGTTGCTCCTTCTGCGTCTCCTGCAAAGACTGAAAAGAAAGGAGTCAACAAAGGATTGGCAATTGGGTTGGCTATTTGTGGGTTCTTGTTGGTTGTGATTACAGGGGTGCGGATTTATAGAGAGGTTTTGTTGAAGAAAAAGAAGGAGATAGATATTGATGAAGAGAAGCAGAAGCTGCAATTTAACAAGGGAGTGAAGGGCTTGAAAGACATGGAAGTGAATTTGATGGCAGGTGTTTCAGATTGCTTGGACAAGTATAGAATTTTCAAGATTGAAGAACTGCGAGAAGCCACTGATAATTTCAGCGAGGATTGCTTGATTCAAGGGTCTGTGTACAAAGGTTGCATTAATGGAGAGGTCTATGCCATCAAGATGATGAAATGGAATGCCTGTGAGGAGTTGAAGATCTTACAGAAGGTAAAACTTTTTTATCATACATTACAGATAGCCTTTATTGCTGTTAGTTTCCCCCAAAGATTATGCCATACCAGAGAATAGATCAGGAGAAAATAGATGTTGTCGTAGGTTTGTAGTTTTCGGAAAAGTATGGTTCATTAGTTTAGGACAATATGTAGTCTTAACCAGTGATGCATTGTAAATATAACTAATTCTAACAGAAGCAAAGGAATTGGAAAATGGAGAAGAACAAACTATGTCCAAAATCATTGAAATTATTTCTTGGAAGAGAAACAAAGATTTCTACAAGAATTTCAGTTGATGATAGTAGATCCTGCAGTTGAAAACCCAATTTGGTATATTCTGCGAGGAGGTAAGAGATTATAATCCTGAAAACATGGGATTAAATTACATCTTTTCTTTAATTTTAATAAAATAAAGATTAGGTGAACTGACCTGTCTAAGCCTCAAGGTTTGAGGTTTTAAATTACATCCTTCATGGGGTCAGAAGAGATTAAAATACTGATTGCTTAGGTTTGTAACACTTTAAAATTTAAATATATGAGCTGAAATTGTCTCCCTGCTCCATTTCTCTGGTTTCTGTTAAATAAATTCAAAGACAAATAATTGTCATAATAAATTAGTTTAGCTTACAGAGGATTGATAGTGACAAATAACCTAAATTTTGGTCCAGCCTGGGTCTGCCAGAACATTTAGTCATGCTAGTTACTGGTAATAATTAAACCATGGTCTTTCCTTTGAAGGTAAATCATGGCAATCTGGTGAATCTAGAGGGTTTCTGCATAGACCCTGAAGATGTAAATTGCTATCTGATTTACGAGTACATCGAAAGGGGCTCTCTCCATTCATGGCTACACGAGAACAAGAACAAAAAACTGAAGTGGAAAACAAGGTTAAGGATTGCCATGGATGTTGCAAATGGCCTGCAATACATACATGAGCACACTAGGCCAAGAGTTGTACACAAAGACATCAAAAGCGGCAACATTCTCATAGACTCAAACATGAGAGCTAAAATTGCCAACTTTGGATTGGCGAAATCCGGCTGCAATGCCATAACCATGCACATTGTTGGAACTCAAGGCTACATTGCACCAGAATATGTAAGAGACGGGGCGTTGTCCCCAAAAATGGATGTTTTCTCTTTCGGGGTTGTGCTGCTTGAGCTGATATCTGGCAAGGAAGCCATAGATGAAGAAGGGAAGGTATTGTGGGCAAAAGTTGAAGGAATTCTGGAAGGAAATCATGAAGAGAGGAAAGCGAAGATAATGGAAGAATGGATGGATGATGTTATTTTGCAGGATTCAATTGAGAGTGTAACCAGTGTAATGGCAATTGCAATTGCTTGTCTGCATAAAGATCCTTCCAAAAGGCCAAGTATGGTGGAAATTGTGTATGCTTTGTGTAAGAGTAATGACTTGTTTTTTGACATTTCAGATGATGGATTATCAACTTCTCAGGTTATTGCAAGATGAATCAAATTGTGGTAATTAAAGGGAGCTATGTTACTGATTGGTGCACTCTGTATATGATTTAGAAATTAGAACAATAAATAAGGCTGTTTAGAACTTGGAATTTTTGTCTCTGCAACTCCCAAGTTATTCTGTGCTTAGAAAATTTTCAATTGCTTTTGGCAAAGAATGAACCTACAGTCTGCTGAGACTCTTATTTTATTTGGTTGATAAAGTTTGCACTTATCATGCAAGTGACCAATTATCAAATTACTTCACAATGTATTATTCTAATTTGTTAATTTAATATGATTATGACATATTTAAGATTAAGGTAGAGTTAAATTATTATTTTTTAAGTATTTTATGTTAATAATGTATATAAAATTTTATATTATTTTTAATAAGATGATAATAGGTAATATAATTAATAATAAATTGTTAAAATTGTACTTTAATAAAATTTATAAATTAATTTTATAATTTATAATATATATTAAAAATTTTAAATATAATTTAAATTATTTATTATTAACATAATTATGTGTTAATATCGTGAAAATACAGTAAATTTTAATATATTTAAGAATTTGTTTGTTAATTTAGACAGAATATTTATTTATTTATTTAGACAGAATATTGAGTTGAGAGTAGGATTTAATTTCAGTTCAGACATTAAAATGATTCAGATATGTTGGTACAGGGGAATCTTATGGGGATTTTAGGCCTGAAGACGTATGGCCCAACAGAAGAGTTCAGGTGCAAATGGGGCTGTTAATGGTGGTGAAAGCTGGCGGTCGGATCGGCCCACTATCACATGAATATCCAACAATGCCCAGAGAGATTGTTGGACATTGAACAAGGAAGATTCTAGCTCATGTACGTATTTTTGAAGCTTAAAATTATGTATTTGTAGACGTAGACGTAGACGTAGATGTAATTGTATGGGTATTCAGATGAGATGTATAATATATCTGGTAGAGCATCAAATTCAAGCTTTTGTCGACTGTGAATACAAGAAAATCTCTCTCATCTCACCCCGCCTGCGCTGCACTGCACTGCACTCACCCATTTGCTCAGCGCAAGTCTCGGTTATGATTGTGACTGTGAAGACAACGACAATGGCAATGGCAATGTCTATTTGACATCCAGCGCCGTCTGCTTATCCCAAAAACTGTAAGCATAAGCGACAAGTTCAATGCTTATCCCAATGACTCCCTGTTTTTCTATCACAACCAAACAAACACTAGCAGTTGGATTTTTCTACCTACTACTCTGTCCTGTTTCTGGACATCAGCCAGAGATTCACGAATGAAACCAAGACCGACCCAACACTCGAGCAAAGTTGGCTCGAAACGGCCAGCAAACCCATTTCCGTAGGCCCGAAACGTGCAAGGGCCTACACGTGCATTTTTAGTTCGGACCACGTCGGATTGCGACGTGTGGTGGTCCGTGCAAAATGAAATGAAAATTACAGCACGCTGTTGTTCTCTCCAGAATATTCACTCAGCATTTGACTCCTCGAAGCACGTGCTTGTGCGACGCCCCCACCTGCTTTGATTCCGACCCACTCCCTGCTTGTTTGATTAATATACTCTTAATATATATATATATATTTTTTAATTAAATAAAATAAATTATTGTGTATATAATTTAGTTTTGAAGGATATATTAGTCTTTTTAGTATGAATCAAGGACTTATTTATTATTAATGAATAAATTATGTCCTTATTTGAGACAGCATAGAACATCAGGGTCCTATACGCTATTATCCACGTCCTCCAAATATGTTCTGTGTCAACTGAGAAGAACAATTAATGAATTAGAAAATAAAATCTAAATAATTTTAAAAAGGCAAAATCTCTTAACCGAGGTCAAACGCTTGCTCTTTTTCCTTCGGGGAGTAGCAGATAGTGAGACAATGATTCTTAGTCAGTTGCAGAGTTCGCATCCATGCGTTTTAGCTCATCGGTTTAGGCGACCAACTCGCGGTAATTCCGCTTCCTCGAGGAGGTAATTCAGTTCTTCATTCCGTCTCTCTCGTTCTCTTTCTTCTTCTTCTTCTCTGAAGTGTCGAATGTTTCATTCGAATGTGCAGCGTTTGGTTTTGTTCTGTCGGTTGGTGAGTTGTAGCTGATATATTAACTGTATTTCGATCATCAAACTTAATTAGAGAGGAGAAATTTCAATTTTCTTTCACAACCTTTGTTAACGTTTCGTAATTTTTATTGTGCAAGTAAGTCTATGAATACTGTGATTTTGAGTTCAACATGAATATAATAAATCAAGCTGTTTTTTTAGTTGAAATATAAGTGTTAAACTAAATGCATGCACTTGCTGAAGCTTGTTTTATAGAATGAGGACAGCTACATTCGAAATGACTTTTTTGTTTCAAGTTGCTTGCTAGTGAAGTACATATACTTTGAAATTCTAATTTCAGGAAATTGACGCCACGTCAGTTTTGGTGGATCCAGTCTTCAGCTTTACGGGCGCATAATTGTAAATTACAGAGTGCAGGTGAGTTGTGAAACAGTTTTATGCAAAGAATGTTTTTGTTTACCATTTGAAAATTGGTTTCTTGTATTTTTGAAACCTCTGGTTCCTGTGGTTTAATGTATTGCGAGGCAAAATGTTAACCTGCACATGTTGTAAACTCAATAAACCTATATAACTTCTAGAAAGCAGTGTTATGCAGTGTGAAATCAAGTTTGATTTTTACTAACCCATCAGTTGATCAATCATCATCTTCAAGATGAGACTAAGATAATTTTTTTTTCACTTTTCTTTTGTGTTATTATTTCATTTTTTTTTATTGCTCTGATGATTTCATTCATTCTTTATAGCTTTCATTTCTTAACAAGAAGGTACCATTTGGTCCATTTCCAGGCTGGATGACTCTTGGTGTATTGACAAAAGCTTGAGGGGATTCTCTTAAATAAACTCGTTAGAATGTTATTTGGTGCGCGCACACACACATCTTCACGTTTTATCTGTATCTTATTATTTGTTAGGGTGTTGGTAGTACGCAAAGATTTATGCTGCATATTCATGTGATCTTGTTTATAATTTTTTTGTCCTTCATTATTTCAAGTGCCTAACCAGTCAATGCTAACACTCTTCCTTATATTCTTCATTATTAAGGATTTTAATAAATTTTGTCTCAGGAAAATGGGTGGCCAGTTCTCAAAGGACAGGGGATAAGATCAATACCAATATGTGTATGCATGCGGTAGATAATTTGAGTTCCAAATTCTTTAGGATGGATCAGAATGATAGCACTCAGGTGAGCATCTAATGCAATATTCTGCAATATGGAAAAAAAAAAGTTTGAAGAAAGATGCTTAATAAGTTTGTTTGTCTCTGATTACTTGTCTGTGAGCAATCTTATCTTTCAACATAATAATGTTGTTGATATGGGAGAGAGTGTAATATAGGGCGCTTCCATTTTTGGATCAAGAATAATACAGTCCTTGTTATTCTCAATTCCATGATTTATTAATGGCAAAAACAATAAAAGTAAATGGCTACAATTGGGCTGAAGTAATGGTGCATCACATGTCCTTAATTTAATCTTAATCATAGTAGGCACAAGAATGAAGTGGATTTTTCTCAGAATATTTGCATGTTATGACGATTGCATGCCAATGTATGAAAGGTTTTTCAGGTTGGCAGAAAAGTTAACTATGACTCAATTAATAAAAAGATGAAAAGTTATGTTTTAATGTGGAACTTTGGTTGCTTGAGATAGCCCCTAGGTTATGGTGGTATTGGAACTGTAAAAAATGGGAGGATCAGTATAGTGAGGTTTATATTTCTTTCATTTTTCTCTGTACAGAATTTCTTGATCAGTCTGGATTTTGGAAAATGTAGTGGGTAAAGAAATACAAGGAATGTGCAATTGGAAAGATGAGCCTAAAGTGATATCTTATGTGTGTGGATTGAATTTACCTATTTACTATAGTGATCTTGGGGCATCTCAATCTTCTATAAATAACCTTACCAAGGAAGTAAGAGATTATTGCTCATTAATCTAAATTCAAATTTCATTTGTTGTGGAATTTCCAAAATCTTTACATGGATGTTTGGATGTAGAGCATCTGGTATAAATTTTTGGGGGACAGACAGACAGTAAAATAACTGGCATGGGATTTTCAGTGATATCTTGTTGAATTTGCCTGATCATGCTTGAATATTGAAAATAAGCTCTAGTATTTACTAAATTACAAAAAGACATGCTGTTCAGAACATTGTGCTTGATGGAAGATCAGAAGTTGAATAGAATGGTTTTGCGTGTAATGTGTGATTTTTGGCTAAGAAAATGCAATTGAATTGCATAATGCACCTTACTGAAAATTTTAAGTAGTGTGGTCTCCATCAATATAATTTCACTTCTCTGTGGAATGGAAGCTTGCACCACTTCTAGCCATCCTTTACACAGACCAATCTTCAGGTTCATCCTCTACAATACACACACACACACACACACACGCGCGCGCGCGCGCGCACATATATGTATATATATTTCCTGTTTGATAGAACTCTTCGTTGTTTGAGTTACTTGTATATACTCTACTAAACAATGAGGTGCACCCATATTGCATGTAATATGGTCAAGATTCCGATATTGTGTATTAACTTGTATTGTAATCTTCCTCCTGCTTTCAGGAAAGTATACACATAAAATTTGATTTATGAATTTGATTAGTCTGTGCTGCTGGTTGTTATAATTTGTTGCAATATTTTAATTCATGTGCCATATATGCAGGGTTACCAAGCTAAACCCATGATTGGTTCATTGTCATCATATTTCTTATTTGGACTGACACAAGTGAATTTCGTTAATACACTTGCAAAGATGATCCAAGACTTACTTCCCTCTGTGGTTTGCACATTCAAGGCTAAAGGCTTGCCTTTTGCTTGTATGTCTAATTCCTTGAATAAACCTATGCCTCTTAAGTTGGATGT
>CP135541.1:2298010-2313408 GCA_032402905.1 Khaya senegalensis
AATAAATTTATTAATAAAAATTTTAAATTAAAATTTAATAATATTATTAACCGTATTATATTTAATAATTGTATTCTTTTGTATCAAATTTGAAGTCAATCAATACCGTCTCGGACCCTCGGGTGACAATTTGACGGATCCGTCGGATTTGGAGCGCAAACCGAAAAGAAAACCGTGTGCGTGTGCGTGTGCGTGTGCGTGTGCGTGTGCGTGTTTTTAAGTATGCTTCACAGCAGGTGATGCCTTCGATGTGGAAGTCCGTCCTGCAACGCAGACAGAGGCAAGAAGTGAAGGCATCACTGTCATTCAATTCATCCAATCCAAAAAGCAAACAGCCCTATATCAGGGCAATACAATACCAAAGAGATCAAAACCCACAATTTTCGGATAATAAGAAAAGTAAAAACAAAAATCTCTCTCTCTCTCTCTCTCTGACATTCCTTTACCGATTTAGGAGTTACCAGCATGGCCCACGGTGGCTATGGCAAGCGGCGAGTCGCGGAGCGCAAGCCTGTGGGTCGCCGATCAAAAGGATTGTCTGTTGAAAAGAAGCCTAAACCTAAATCAGTCTCTCTCAAGAACCAGATTCGTTCTGTTGAACGCATGCTCCGCAAGGTACCCTTCATTTTCTTCAATCTTTGTTTGTCTTTTGAAGTCAATTTTGTTGACACTTGAACACTTTCTTGAAATTGCCTCTAATTCAATGAAACTAAACCTACTTAAGAATTAGTTATTTAGAGTAGAAAATTTATGCAGCTACAATTCTTCTGTGCGTTAATTTTGCCGTTTTATTGATGAGTTATGATACTGTGCGGCTCGTTACTATGTTCATTATGCTGTTACTATTCTGTAATGCTACTTGTTAACTTAAATTAACTCACTCTGCAAACCTTTGGATTGGGATAGATGGAGATTAGATATTTGTATCCAGTTTTGGCTCAAAATGTGAAGTTATGGTATCTGAACTCTTTGTGAGGTGGGTTTTGTGGTGGAAGTATATATTGACTAGTGATTATTTGTTCAAGGAACTTCCGGCGGAAGCTAGAGAAGTACAGCAAAAGAAGTTAGACGAACTTAAGAAACAACAGGAGATTCACACTCGTCTGGCTGTGGAGTGCAAAATATTCTTGCGAGACAGGAAGATAAAGTTTTTTGGTATTCATCATCCTGGCATCTTATGAGCATCTAATATCGTGGAAATTTTGTTGCATCTTTATTACTTAACTTGTTTTTGGAATCTGTGTCGTGCTTAACTTTTGAAAGTGACTGTTGCCTTGTTTAGAAAGGAGAAAGGTGGAAAGAAGAATAAGACGGTTGGAGAAACTTCAACGTGCTTCATCTGGTCAAGCTCAAGATGCTGAGATTTCCGGGCAGCTTTCTAAATTGAAGGAAGATCTGGAGTATGTTCGGGTAAGCTTCATATATATGCTTAGTATAATTGCTATTATTCTAGTCTTTAATGAATGCAATGTGAGATTTTAATTAATTTTTGTAAATGAAATGTAAATTCTCAATTGCTATGACAACTTCATGAGAAGTTACAGCATTTCTATGTTAAACTCTTCTAGTTAAGATTTGATGCTTGTGGCTACTTGTTATGTGCCATTTCGTAAATTGACATCTTATTCGAGATAGAGTGTTGTCCAGTGTACCAGCTTGGCTCTGCCACTGACTTTGCTTTTGTGCATGTGTGTGTCTTCCTGTGAGTAATATTATGAACTATGATTCTTGTGTTTGAACTGCAGTTCTTTCCCAAGACCGAGAAATATGTATCTTTATTTACTGGAGGTGATGATTTGGACATGGTTGATAGAAGAAATAGATTGCGTAAGCAGATTAAAGCCAATTTAATTGCTGCTGCTGCCAGTGGAAAGGATTTGGAAGGTATTTTCATCTTTACTCTTACCAGCATTTTACTTTTAACATTGGTTACTGGACTGGGGCATGGTGTCACATGCAGTTGGCAATTATACAAAGTGTTAAATGATGCTGCCCCTCTTCAAAATGTGGAAACAGAGAGGAGTAGATGCCTGTTTGTCCATGCTTGATGTGTAACATGTAATCTCTTAGTATACTTGCTAAGTTGTTTATACATTTCGTGTCAGGGACAATTATCTTCATTAAATAAATTTGAAATATATTAGTCATTATTTAGTAAGTCATTATTTAGTAATGTGCATCTGTTGTGGAGTATACATGCACTGGAATTATCAGACCAGTAGTAGTTTTTATATTGTCAAACAAAGTATGTGACTTATTGGTTCTCAATTCCAAAGCATAAGATAGTAAGTAGACCAACTGGAAGATATTTAATCATGTCAAATATTTGATCTTATTGACATTGGATTGGCTAGCACTCTCCATGAGTGCTATGTTGTTTCTGTGAACTGGTAGAACATCTTAGTTTATTCATGAGGATGACATCTTTCGTTGGCCTTATAACAGAAACTGGGAGTGAGGATGATGGATTTTTGGATTTGAGTGATGATGATTTCTTTTTGACTGGAAGCTCAAGTGATGAAGCTGATGCGGATGATGAATGGACTGATAGAAGTACAAGGTATTTGTGACGTGATATTGGATCTATTTCTTATTGTATTGAGAGTTGTTCCTTGGTCTGTCCAGTATGTGTACTTAATTTATGTTTGCTCGTTCATTTCGTTATTTTTACTTAAAATCACAGTTTCAAATTTTTGGGTGATATTCAGAGTTAAGTACACTTGCATATACGCATCATGTACACAATAAATTGTCATCATGTAGTATTCGAGGAAGCAGGGTCTGGCACTGCTACAATAGGAATCGTACGATGCAATCTCCCTGTATGACAATAGTCAAGAAATTGTCATCAACCCTTTGATCAATTTTATATGCTATTTGGTAGTTTAGATGCCTGTAAATTTAATATCATGTTGATGAAAGATGCATCTGGCATATTTGTTTATTTTGGTTTGCAGAGAACAGGCTTCTAGTGCTTCTGGTAAAGCAACATCTGGCATGTCCAGTGATGAACGAAATCAGGTTTTTTTTTCTACTTATGAATATTTTTCTGCAAGAAGAAAACGTAATTGTTAAACATATCTCCTTTTCTCCACTTGTCGATGTAGAGGCATGATGCCGCTAGAGCTCTAATGCCTCCTCCCCGACCATCAACCAATACATTTTCAACCTCAATACTGGCTCATTCAAGGTTTGGTTCTTCATCAAGCAAGGAATCATCAACACAGAGGGCTGAAATGTCTACCTCTAGTAACACATCCAATAGCAGAAGTGAGCCTTCCTTAAGAGGAGGGAGTTCTTCAAATGCAAGAACAGGTCACAGTAGTAATCTAAGTTCAAATTCGGATGCTCATAAACCTCGAAGAAAGAGGAGACCAAAAAGGAAAACACAGCAGGTATGTTACTTCTTATTAAGATTTAATTTCCGAAACAGCATTTTGGTTATGTCGTAATTTTCCTGCTGGGTTGATGGATCTAGAACATAGTTTGGGTGGTCAGAGATTCTTCAGCAAAATAATGTTATACATAATTTTTGGTATTATATATTTATTGACATTATGCAGTACATAATCTCATTACTTCTTGGTTGCAGGTATGAAGTGAATGCAATTAGCATTTATATAACCCTGCCATAGCTGATTCATCTTTCGATGAGATCTGTGTAAACTTTTGTAGCTTTTCGACCACAAATTGTGCTTGTCTCTTTGTTGAAAGAAATTATTTATTTCATGGAGGAACCATGGAATTCTGTACTTAAAACATGTTTCAGTATTATAGCTCCACTCCATGCATACTACAGAAGTCAGTGGTGAATAGGTATATAAGAGAATTGGTTCCAACAGCAGACATAAGTTGGAAGTTACTCTTGAAATTGGCATGGATTTCTGTCTCTCTGGTGATTTGTTACAAGTAGTGCAGGTAAATTAATTCTGATCTTTTGAGAGGATGTTATGTGGTGAAGTTTATGTAAGCGTTATCTTAGTGATTCTATAGTATAATATTCTTCATATACACTATCGAGGCCCTAATATTGTTTCTCGGGAATTGAATCAATGCTGCTGCTTTTTGTTGGTAACATAAAAGGCTGATATGGAATATTATCTCAGCTCCCTGCAAATTGTACCATTGCAACACATGGAAATGTGATAATAGCAAGTTCTTCATTTTGAGTTGATTTGAAGGTCACTCGAGTCTTTCACAGAGCACCAGGAAACAAGGACTTGGCTGTGGTACGCACCCTTGCAAGGGTTGGGAACTTGAAGCAGTGTTTGTAAAATTTAAAATAATAAAAAAAAATCATATATATATAATAAATAATAAATAATAATTAAAATATGAATGAAGATTAGAATACTTACTTTCTTAATCAGAATAAAGTTAACATAAAGGTATTATACCCATGACAGTTAGAATTTTAATGTCCACTGATTCATTTGTGAATTTACCTAAACAAATAAATTAAAAATATATTCACCAGAATGATGTCAAGCTTCTATACAGCTAAGTGTCTAATTTGACATTCATTAATACAGTTGTTGAGACCAATCTTTTTCAATGTTCTGCAGGGGCTTTGCCCAGGACCAACTCACGGACAAAAATATGGCATATTACACGTTACTTCAATCGATACAGCTCCAGAGGGTGTGTATACAACCCAGAGAGAGCCAACTGTGATCCAGTCATTCTGTGGTTGTTGTTTCTGACCAAACTGCTCATTATTTACAATCTAAACCCAACAGTCATCATGACAATGCTCAAGAACTGCGTGTCACGGAGTGATCCACCTAAAATGTGAAAGGGCTGTGAGACACTGATAAAACACTTAAAAACTTGGGTAATTGGACTGGTTGCAACCTTAAATCAGCTGTTTGCGTCCTGGTACCTTAAGCTGAATGAATAATGTTGAGAATGACTGCCAAATACAGATAGGATCTGACAGTAACTCATTTGTTCCATGCAAAGCTTGGAACTGATTGATGTTATTGCAGCAACATGTGTTTAATGATCATAGGTTCAGACGATTCGGCAATTGTTGATAAGAGTGAGCATTGAGTTTGAAGGGCAAAAGTATAAATTGGAAGAAAAAACAGGAGTAACATTGACCCTTAGTTGTCTCCTAGGCTTTTGTAATTTAGCATATTTAGCATAATCTTCACAGCTGTATACATTTTGTAGTACCTTTTAATGAAAATTAAGATCTAATTATCAAAAAATAATTAAATTTTTTAAAAATATTATTAAAATAACTTAAAAATCGAAAATATAAAAAAAAAAACATAAATAAATTTAAGAAAAAATTTTTCTCTTTTTATTGTATTGAATCTTTTTTAATACAAAATAATATCTATTTAAAATCTTTTACTAACTAATCATAATTATTATTATTAATTTTAATTAACTTTTAATCTAAATAAAAAATAATTTAATTAATTAAAGTGAATACTTAATTAATTCTATTTTTTTAATTTTTATTAAATCAACTTAACTAACTTTTAACTATCAAAATTAATAAATTTTGCCTAATAAGTAAAATAATTTGACATCTTTTTAAGTTTAGATTATAGTGACTTAGGCTTTTACAGATCCTCGGTAAAGTGTCATCTGATGATGGCTCATGGCGGACGATTTCGATCGGAATTCTTTCATTTAAAGAAATCATACCCAAATGAAGATGGTTCAGCTCTTTTTTTAACTAGAAGAAATTGTTTATTGACAGCGCCTTTTTATTTGATCTTTTTTTCGAAGTACTTCCAACTGCTGCCATAACTGTTGTGCGAAAGATCATACAAGTTTTTTCAACTATCAGTTAAAGCTATCGTTTAGTGACTGTTAACGTCCTCATCTATTTTGGCGCCAACGAAAGAAATGAAATCTGCTCAACGAATCCATTCTCGCTCGTCAAATCCTTGAAACCAATCCGTTTCCATTGTGTAATCAACAACGCCAGAGTTCCTCAGACATTGTTGTCAGCAAATTCTTCCTCTATTTACGTTTGAATGACATCAATCTCGCCCTTAAGTTGTCGATTAATTCCCCAACCAAACGCTTTTCTTCGGACACACTTGATCTACGTGTACCTTGAGACTTTCCGACATACATGTGTATTAGAGTACCAGTGAGTCTGGAATATAGGGGTTTCCGTTGAACAGCGGCTTCGGTTTTGACTTGTTATTGCAAAATGTGGAGCAATGGAGCTTCATTTGAACATGCAGGGATGTACGTAAAGGTTGTGGAAGAATTTTTTCACTTGAATGCCGGACAGCAATGTTGCATGATGGACCTTTATGATAGATGTATAGACCAAGTCTTGAAGTTTTGACTGTTGAAGGGGCATATTTGATCAGATACCGAAGCTGAATCTGGTCTTGTAGTTCTACAATCACAGGAGGTTATGCCAAAAAAGGCAGCCTCGTAGAGCTTAGAAATTGCATAATTGCTTCAAAGAAGAAGGGATTATGCCAAATGAGACATTTATATTAGGGATCATTTCGGCTTACAGATAGGAATTATAGATATGGTTGAATCAATTGTTCAAGATTTTGAAGGACCCTTCCTTGTTTCTAATTTCTGGGTGTTGATAGATGTATGCAAACTTTAGGAGCATTGAAAGGGCTGTGCAAGCGCTTGGGATGGTTTATGTAAAAGGTGAGTAAAACCTAATGGAGTAGAGGATTTAGCTGGTTCAAGATGCCATTTATGGGCCATTTCTTCACCATATTCTGTTGCCTTCTGATATGTACGGTAACATTGTGGCAGATGGATGATCAAAATGAACTGTGATGGAAGAAGAAAAAAACAAATTTAGGCTGAATGCTTACTAAATTCATACAGAAACACCAGTATATGGTTCTGGGCATTGTCCATCAGGATAACTCTTTTTATATGACTGTATACGGTTCTAGATAAAGCTGAATGGCAAAAGACATCCATGTGTAGTGGTAGGTTGAGCCAGATGGACTTTTACTTTGAATATAAAACCTATGCTATTTTAACTATACGAACTATATCTTGACAGAATAATAACGTGGTGTTAGTGTGGTACCACTATCTCCTCATTATGCTTTGGAAGCAGTTAGAACTTTGAGATTATTGTGAAGCCTGCAGATCTCAAGTGTAGTGGCCATTCGAGATTAAACTAGAGCTAGCAACAGTATGGGTTGGAATACTATCCTATACTAAGACCAAATCAAATACCTAATGTAATGTCCACAAAAGGATGCCATACTTAGGAGAATTCCAGGAGTTGTGGCTCCTAATGACAGATTTTGACAATGCATTTGAGGCAAAAACATTTATTTTACAAAAGCCCTTTTAATTAGGATTCAAGGATTTTTTTTTTTTTAAAAAAAAAAAAACCAACTTTTCAATTATATTTTTTCTTCTTAATAGGGTAACACAAGTGTCTCTAGTTCTTGTCCCTTACAGGATTATAAAATTATCCTTTTACTCTTATTAGATGATTGGCAACTGCCAACTACTTGGAGGATAATCCTATCTACAGATTTGATTCTTGTGCTGCTCTTGTTCTTCATATTTAACCAATAGAGAGAAGACTATTCTGTAGTTAATTACACTAGAGTACTTTAAAAAACAACGGGTTTGGATTACACTGCTAAAAAATCTATATCTGAAATGACCCATTGAAAAGTTCTTCCCTGATGCAATTGCCAACAGCTAGGCTGCTTGGTGTTTGGCTTCCCATTCCCACAAGGAACTAAAACACTAACAGTCTTATATTATAACTGATGTTGATATAGCTTTTCCCTTCTTAAAATGTTTGGATAAAATATACACCCTGACCTTAGATGTTAGCAACTAGGGGTGCTTAATCATTAGATTAATATACTTTGATTGGGAAATCTTATCGAGCAATGAGAAAATTTGTGGGGGTTTGTAAACATTTGTTTTGAACTAATATTCCCTTGGCCAAAAAGTGCTGTCAGATGGAGCCCCACGCCATGACGCAAATGTATCTGACTACTGACTGCTGGGTGCTTTGTGTTTTCTGCTTAGTTTATGAAATTTCAACAATAAACTATAGATTTTATGTTTAAATAACTTCATTTAATCCCTTTAATTTTCCTTTTGTTCTTGAAAAGCAATACAGGTGCCAGTATCCATGTGATTTAAAGCACTAAAGTTCATTAAACTTTAGTTGTCCAACAGAATAAGTTGGGGTCTGGCTTCCGAGGTGACATATTTTGTTGCCAAACTGTTCCAGTAAGTCTTTGCTCTACCTTTGAATGATCCTTCTTCATATCTTTAAAAATTCGGCATTATCTTTCCCTGATTCATTCAATTTTTCCTGAACGTTAATGCTAACCCAATAAAGCATGTAGAGGTTGCCAGAAACATTATCTGACATGACTCTTATGATTCTGAGTTTATTTAGATGTCGGAATGATGCCAAGATTTAGTTAATAATATGATTAACTACTAAAACAGATATTTTGGTAAATGCCAAATCCTTTTAGTTCGAAAGCAGACATCTTATCCTTTCATGTGGTCACGATTCTGCAATATCTGCATTCATTGCCAAGTTTAGATTTTAGGATACTGCTATTGGGACACCAACAGTAATTATGGGATTAAGGGTATCAGTTGAATTGTCTAACTTCTCAAGTCTAAAAAGTAAGATAATGTAAAAGTTTCAAGTCTTAAGGTTACTTGTTTTACTTCTGAGGTTGTAAAAATGGTATATCTCTATCAATACTTGATCACTATTATAGTAAATCCATAGGGTTTACCATGCCCGACGAAATAACAGGTCCAAAAAGGGCCACAGTAGGGGTGGGCAGTGGACAGATTCAATTTGATTCAATTTCAATCAGATTTTAAATTAAATTAAATTAAATTAATAATAAATTAAATTAAATCAATATTTATTAATTTATTTTGATTTAAATTGATTTGTACTAAATAAAAAAATATATAATTTAAATTTTATTAGATTTAAATTTAAAAATAAAAATTATTTTTTATATTTATATTAATTAAATTTAAATAAATTATTATTTATTAGTTAAAAATTAAATAAAAAATATATATTTTAATATAATTAATTCAGTTCAATATTTTTTAGTAAAAATTAAATTTAAATAAAAAATCGAAACGATGATTATAGATTTAATTTTTTTTGTAACTACATATTTTTGAGACCCCTAATGGTAGCTACACCTTAAGAACATATACAAATATTGGGTTTAAGGACTCTTCAAAACAGTTTCAGGTCACAAGATTTGTTACAGGAAGAAAGAAAAAATCCAAAATGTGCACACATAATTTTTCTTCTTGAATGACAACAGAAACGAATATTAATACAGGCACACACTTAGTATATAACTCTATATTTTTGAATCTATAATACACAACCAAAACTTGGGCAACAAATTCCGTCATTTTTTTTTGGTTCATGAAGTAATTTTTACTGTTGCATTGGGTGCAACAAAATTCTTGAATACCGTTGTTGTTTGATAGGCTTTGCTGCTACATCACAACACGATGACAATACACAGAGATGCTCAAACCATGGACCAACTGTATATGGTGATACCAAACTTGAGTGGAAAAAACTGTTAACTTCTCTATATGTTTTTGCCTGTTTGCCGTCTAAAAACTCCCCAGTTCAAACTGATCCAGAGAGAAAACACTATGGAGAACCAGACTGAGAAAATTTTAGTCTTCTTGAAGAACCCAAGCAGCTGAAAGATTTGCATGCTCCCCCACTGCAGTGATCAGATTACAAAAATTTGTCTTGTCATGTTCTCTTCTGGGATTTGCTGTTAGAGTCGTGGGTTTCATACTCCACAACTTAACCCTGTTGCTTCTGATCCTTTCATGATTCTCATTCTCTTGCATGATGACATAAACATTCTGCAACGATGAAAGAAATGACCTTGTGAGTTCTGAGAAATGGAATAAATTGCTCTGAGAGAGAGGGAGAGTGGCAGAGAGAAAGGAAACTTACTCCCAGGGCACATCTCCAACAAGCATCCAATCACCATCTTTGTCTTCATAAGTAGGTGCATATTCTGAACCTTTATAGCCTTCCCTCTCAGAGTATTCACCTGAAAAAAGGCCAAAAAAGAAAAATCACACGTCATAATCATCATCAGAACCACCTAGTATTCATCACAACAGTCAAGTCACATCAGAATATATAAGATTTAATATATATTCTTACCTATGGTGAACTTGAACATGTTTTCTAAAGCCTTTAACAGCTCCGGATAGCCATCGTAAAGCTTGAGGTCAATCTTTCTAAGGTATGGTGCTCCATCCATGCTTACTTTCACGAAAATCCCAAGACCCTCAGTCTCGTTCTTCTTTTGCTGTAAGCTATTTTTTCTGTAGGATCGAATTGGTGGCCACCCCACTATTTGTGCTCTACATGTCACAAACATACATGAAACACCAATTATCTCATAGTTAATAGCATACACATATTAATGAAGTATCATGAGAAGAAAGGTACAAACATACATAGATATAAAACACACATACACACTTACTTGGCAACCGGAGCAGCTTCATCGGATTTATCCTTTTCGCCGCAATCATCGGTGGTGTCCGGAGACGGACGCTTGTTATTTCTAGCACTAATAGACAGTACTTGTTCTTCATTTTCATCAGTGCCCGGTAATCCCAACCTTAGCTCAGTTGCCTTAAGGTTGAGATCATTCTCAAATGCAACGCCACTTTCCATTTGGGTTTTCCGTAAACCAAATTCTCTTCTTAGATGTTGTAATACAACAGAAGAACAGTTGATATAAGATTGGGGAAAGAATGAAAGAAAGAGAAAGCAAAGTTGGAGTTTTATAGGATATGAATATGCTAATAAAGTGAAATGCAAAGGAAAAGGAAAGGAAAGGGTATAATAAGAGTTGAGTGAAAGCAAAGGGTAACAAGGAAAATGAATCGAAATGCATGAATTATGGACAAAGGCAAGCTAAGCTGTCGGTAGAGATGGCAGCAAGTTTGAGGCAAGTTGTTGCCGGGTTAAGGGGACAAGGGTGGGACAAGCTCCGGCGCCCATACGGAAGACTTGGGACGGTCAAGATTCATTTTGGAGGTTGTGGGAGTGAAGTCAGGAGCGTTGATTTCTACTTTTTAGAGGGAGCATTCCCATGTGATTGGGGTCCACATTGGGTGTAACGCATGGGCATGGCATGGCCATGTGGTTTTACCTGACATGTGCTATGCCATGTGTATACATGGTCAGCCCATGACTTATTTCTTTATATTTTTAAAAAAAATCTAACATTAATTATTATTACTATTAATTAGTTATTGGTATAAGTAATAAATTTATTATTTATTATTTATTATTACAATTGTGTCTAAAAAAAAAAAAAGCCCATGATTTGACCTTGCCCTATTTCAATTGTGAATTGATATATTCCAAAATCTTATCCCCATTCATGTAATTTAATCTTTGATGTTATTGTTATGATTATTTGACCTAATTCCTCATTATTATGCTTATCCTGCACTTGAATTCCTTAGATTAGACTCAATATTTGTAATTAACAATCATTTGACAAATATGAACAGGGTTAATCATATCACCATTGATTCAAGCTTCCATAATCATATGTTAATTAAGAAAGAAGAAAGACTTATTTGTGGAATTAGAACCTTCTTCTAACTTTTCTTTTAGTAATTTATAACAATACGATGATGTGTCGCATAATTAATAATGAATAATTTAATTTATATTTTAATAAAATTTATAAATTAATTTTAAAATATAATTCGAATTATTTATTATTAATTATTTTACGTATTTAATTCTTATTTGTAAATATAATTAATCTCAATTAATTATTAGTAAAGTAACCAATGTAAACAAAAACTAAAGATGTAATACATAAATGGAAAGCAATTTCCCATTGCAGTTTTGAGTCCCACACCTTGTCCATTGGTCTATACCTGCACAGTATACTCATTGGATGCTAAATCAATTGGCTCGTACCAATACAAAACTATCAACATTTGGGGTCCCTAATTTTCTCCCTCGAGCCCTCGTGCGCACTGAAAAGTTGTTCAAGAATTATCATCTCTAGCTTATAAATATTTTTGTATGTTTGCACAGATAATATCTGAGAGTTTGTCTCCTGCTAAACCTCTCTTCCTGTCGAAGCTAATTACAATCATTAACACTTTCTTTCGTGGAACTTAATTATTAAAAGCATAATTAAGCAGATGTTGATTAAAGGGCCGCTCGTGTTTTCATTCCTGTCGGTTAGTAAACTTTCCTATCATTAACACTGTGCCTGCCAAAGCATACCATCTACAGACTTGAGGCATTCATACGCCATGGAAAGCCAAATATTTGTTAAGAGTGTTGTATTAGAGTGTGCATAGTATCTCGAAGAATGTTAAATTAAATCTTATTTAAATGGTAATAAAATGTAGATAGTTTGCAATACACTCCAATGAACTTATTATATATGTTTCAGATAAACTATCGACATCATTTAAATGAATATATAATACTGGATTTGTAGTTGATATTTAATAATCGATATAATTTACACAAAAATAACACAATCAAACTCGTTAGATATTTGTTCATCTTCCTCTATAAATTATAGCAACTCATCATTTTTGTTTTTATAGTAAAATTATTTTTTTCTCTCGTGATAATTTTTTTATAACTTGTTAAAAAATTTTTACGTAAATTTAATATTATTTTAATTTTAATTTATTTTCTTACTTGATTTTCAAAACAGATAGGGATATATTTATAATGAAAAATTAGAACTACTGTGATATCATATTAAAGCTTATAGGCAAAAGAGCTAATGATCAGTAGTGTAAATTCACTTGTCCAACTGAGATAAAATGCAGGCCTAGCTCTCTCATACAGAGGGAATATAATGAAGCCAGATAGGCATATTGACAACATGCAACAATACTGCACAATGGTAATCCAAAGTGTTTTCCTGTTGTTTACCACGAAGTTGTTTAATAAAACTTTGAAACTTCAAAGAACCTGCGCATATGAATACAATACAACCAATATTATGATTTTGAAATCTAGTACGAACTCATTCAACATTTTATCTTATCAAATCTAAAAGCTATTTAACTTTAGGGAATCAAACAAGTATGTAGTACGAATGTTTGAGCCATTTCGCTGTAATGTTTGAGCTGTTTCGCTGTCTTCCAGCTATGATATTGGATCGCATTATTTTTGTTGTTATTGATTCTTGCTCAAGCAAGCAATGTGAGGATAGCAACATTGATTAAATCTACAATGTTAGCTAGATTTCGCGGTCTACGGCAGACTAGCATGGCCCTGCAGAAAAGTTGTTTGTTAGCTTTCATTAATGGGGGTACGTATACAGCAGCTAGACAATTGATCAGTTTGACATTTGTTCAATCCTTAATAGCCAAGCTATACAAGATAGCGATGCATAACAAATGAATTGGATTTCGGCCTCTTTTGCATGTTTTGATCCACAAAATTTTCAAGAATGTGATACACATAATATGGGTATATTGAATAATTCATGCATATAATTACTGGCAGCATTGGCAGGTCGGCAAGCTAATCCTCACTGAGTAGTTTGTGACATGGACTGTTTGGCATTTGTTGTGCACAAAGATTCTGATTTATGTTTGCTTACAAGACAAGGGACGTGTGGTTGTGATTGATATTATTTGCGCGAGTCTACTTCCTCTAGTCTTCTATCGTCTGCAGGTTTCAAAATATTGCTGGATCCTTATGCTTCCTCGAGACCAAATTTTGGGAAGAATCCGTCGTGTTTCGAAACCCTTTTCAATATTATCATTATCATTGAGTGGACAATGTTGAATTTCCATTTTCAAGATGTGTTAAACCGAATTCAGTACTGACAAGACGAAAACTCAAACTGGGTAGTGATTGATAGTTGGATTTAACTGAAAGTAAATGGACAATACCCTTATCTGTTGTAAGAGAAACTTGATCGTTACAATCTGGAATCAGAAACATGATAGAAACTAGAAAGTTGTCTTTATTTTTTTTTTTTATAATACTTTAAAACTTTAATCTATCGATCATGAGTGGTAGTAGTAGTAGCATATGCTGTTGTGCTTAGCAACACAAACACTGCGTCCCCTTTGTACAGGTTATATATCAAAGGAAAAATCCTTCAGGTTTCTGCTCCTACACCAAGTCGGTGCTGATACCTTTTTCAGTCAGCTAATGTCCACTTTATCCTTAAAAGAAATGGCGAGTAAATTAATTAACACTAACAGATTAAAAAATCTGCCGACATCAAGCATGAGGGCCTGTATTAGGGCTAAGATTGTCCGAGAATATATAGCCCTACTTATAATTTATTAAGTGAAATAGCTAGCTAGCTTTAAGAACATTACAAAAGTAGACCAAGTTCCTCCATTTTTAGGGTTCTTAGACAAAGTGACAAAACAGAACTTAGATTAGGGTATGGTGGTCCTAACAAGCCAATACATGCAGAAACAAAAACAACTCAGAAAACTCTTAGCTTCCCATTATAGACATATTACAGAACATTATTAATTATGTATCTTTTCCTTGCATTAAATCCGTGGGCATTCTTTTGTATATATGCATTAACTTCTGCAACTCTGGCTACAAGAATTTTGAACCACTTCTGCTTTGGGGCAGAAAGGGTCCACCATTTTTGTCTGCTTCGATCACACACACACATGAAATGAATCTCTACCACTATGCATTCATAATTAATTAATTTCAGTTTCAATGCCTTTCTATTTATGTTTAATGGACCAAATACCAAACCTTGTGTGCTTTCAAGACATGCTCTCCCACCCACCCACCCACCTCATTTGTTGTGGAATAGAAGAAAACTTGAATTCGATTGACCCAAAAACAAATGATCAACCCTGAAGAATATTTGGCTTTGCTTCTTCCACTCATGTTTAGGGCATGTGTTAATGTTTTCTCCAATAACTTTTTAAGTTGTTTACAATGGTGATTCCGGTAGTAGTTGACACAAACTAAGTTGTTTGAAAATTTTAAATTTTAATTTAAAATTAGTTATACCTTATTATTTATTTTTTAATTTAATATTAAATTTGATAAAAATAATATTTTAAAAATTCACTTAAAATTTTTAAAATTAAATTTAGATATTATTCAATAAAATAAAGATGTGTAACTGAATTTTTCAATATTGTATTTAATGATTAGCTTTGTACATTAAAATACTGTTATATTTTTAAAAAATTTTAATTATAAAAATTAAAATAATTTTTATCAAATTTAAAATAAAAAATATTAAAATATTTAAAATAAAAAATAAATAATATTTAAAATATATCATAAAAAAATTTATAATTAATAATATAAAAATTAAAAAATAAATGCAACCTTGTTTTGATACACGGTAGACAAACTCTGATATTTA
>CP135541.1:2313452-2327530 GCA_032402905.1 Khaya senegalensis
TTAAAATATTTAAAATAAAAAATAAATAATATTTAAAATATATCATAAAAAAATTTATAATTAATAATATAAAAATTAAAAAATAAATGCAACCTTGTTTTGATACACGGTAGACAAACTCTGATATTTAAAAGGAAAATTGAGTTCCAACTTCCAACTCCAAGCCGCGTGGACAGAGGAACACAACACCGAGTACAGGAGAGATGCAGGAAGCATCAGAAACAGGTACACGTGTGGTTGATGAAGCATCATGGGCCCCAATCTAATGAAACCACACGGGAGGTAAACCATTGATCGAATGCCTTTGCCCTTCTGCTTGGTTGTCAGCCAGTCTTGGAGCGGCCCCAAATAATTTAATTTTGCAGGCAGCAGGAAGCTATGCTCTGCTATGTTGTGTTATCTACGATTTGATAAAGGTAAAGGTGAAGATTACAGCTAATAGATGTCGGTGAAGCCACGTCAGTCCATCAAACACCACTCATCATCGTCGTTCTCATCATCGTAGGACCCCCTCACGAAATTCCCAAGTTAGATCATCCACCATCAATGCTCCTGGGACCCATGTTTCTTCTTCATGGGTCTTGTCCAGCTTATATTACTGTACACTATCATACCTATCAAAAATAGGATCTTGAAAAGGCCCAATTAAGCTAGGAGATGTAATGGGCCTCAAGAATACTTTACAAAAGTAGCCCGGAGAAACCACCAAAAGACTTGAGTGTGTGATTACTATTTAGACCCTGCCTTTGATTGGAATAAAAATATTTTCATTTATTTATTTTAATTAAACGTAATAAAAATAAAAATAAAAATCTCATCTGCTTTTGAAAAAAAAATCTTGAGCTATTTATTGAAAAAGAAAAAGAATGCATTGGTAGATGAGATATGATGCAACTTTAGTGTGTGGTGGTAGCATACAGCAGAAGGCAAGATGTTGGTCTTGGTGGGAGCCGTAATTGCCCTTTAAAGCCGCAGAGGACATACCCTATCAGCAATATGACCTTAGTATTAATTCTAGGGTCCCTTGATTACGGCCTGGAAGCTATTTCACACCAGTTCTTGCATGTTATTCCTCACCCTTTCGTACGATTTCAATGGATATGCCATTCTTATCATTTATTTCAGGATTCAGTACATGAAAATCATGGCTCTATTATCAGAGACTGTCTTTGTTACCCTTATGAATAGCATTATTCGGACGTGTGTTCTAAAGAATGTACCATCCTTTCACCAAGTTAGCAAATTCTTGTATCTCCATTTGAGGATCTGAGCACTTACAGTTGTAGAAGATACACATGCTTCCTTCATACCAAATATATATTTTGGATTGTTTTGTCGCAAACCCATGTTCACTTCACTTTTCTTTCAAACTTACAACCATCGATTTATAAAATATAAGTAAGAACAAAAGATTAGGTGAAGCCCTATGATCGATGTTTGATCCTTTTAGGTAAGGCATATATGCTGATACTCTTCTCAGCCACTTAACATGATTCGTTATCCTCTTTGATTTGAATGTCGAATGATAAGGGTTAAGTAATTCCTGCATCGTATATTTTGTGTAATCACTTTTGATCTCTAAGCATTTGCCATTGAAGCCTTCAACCCACCACCGAACGATTTGACTTGACAATCTTTGATATTGGTAATTAATCATTAGGCAATTATACATATAAAAACCGCGTTTAAGTTAGGAGAAAGTAGAGATGATTATGAATTAGGGTTAGGCTAGGTTTTGTGAGGCTGAATTTTAATTAAAACTAGACATTTCAAGTAAAGAGTGCTATGGCCAGCCCCCACCATGGTATCCATTGTCTCTAGTTCTACCAACATTTGGAATAATATTATTGAAGGGAAGATTCTCACATATTGCATTTGTAGGACCAGATTTAATTTATTAATTAACTAGATTAGTGATCATTATGTGTTTAGTTTATTGATTAATTAAATTGTTGGTTAATGTGAGATGTCTGCTCGAGCTGCAAAAAGTATCATAAGGGCCGGATCAATTTCAGATCTAATCCCTTGATACGCCAACACATGAGAGAAGAAAAAGTAGGTTAGCAACTATGCTAAGTTTATTCTATTTGGGTTTCATTTTAAAGGAAACCCAATTTTTTTTAATAATAAACTTAAAAATTAATTTTGTTTTTGAAAAGTGTATTTTGAATTCCAAATTTTTTTTATATTAATTTTAAAAAATTTTATCGATTAGAATAATAAATATTTATTATTTTTGACAAATTAAAAATATTTCTAAATTTATTTTAAAATTTAAAGAATGTTATTATACAATTATATAAAGGTTGTATAGGGCCAATTGTGCATACTTTAACCTCCTAAAGTAGAAATTTAAAGCATTCAAAGAAGGAGGAGGAGGAGGTAGGTATGAAATCAATTTTCACCTTTGAGCAACAATGATCTTGCCGTTATGTGTGTACACACTTATGGTATATGTGTTCAATGCTGTGGCCATAAAATAACCACAATTCCACCAGGATATGCATGATATTATGACCAAAAACTTTTTGTGTTGTGATCAGGACCACTTTAAAAAAATCCTTTAGGGTCAGTGTCATTTGATTGTAAACAAATAAAAATAAAAATGTTGTAAATTATTTCAAGTAATGGATCAGGTCTCTTTCCTTAGTAGATAAATATCGGTTAATAGCCAATTTTGGGGTAATATGAAATAGGTTTCTTGTATTCTTATGTGAAACAGACTTCAGAAAGCTCAAAAGATGAAAAAGGAGTAGACTTGTTCTTGCTTTCTTTTCTATTGGAGATGATAGTGTTTGTCAAAAAGGAAGATGTGGGTGTGACTGAAAAAGCTCAAAAACAAAATAAAGGATCGGTTTGAGGGACTGGATAATTGTGAGATACAGAGCTAGCTAGGTTAGGTTAGAAAGAAACGAGAAAGAATGGGGTTGGCGAGGATGGTGACAGGGCAAGGGCACAGCTAGGGTTAGGGATGTTTTCCTTATTGTAGGGATGTGACCTGTCTCTAAGTCACCACCATGCCCTAAAGTTTTTAGAACGAGTAATGTTGATCACTGCTACTTGCCTTTGAAGTTTATCCTGCTGAGGATTCCCTACTCATTAGTCATAATCTCACAGTTAAACATCACCTTATCGACAAACTTTTATTGTCAGTGGTGATTTGTTTTCATTGACTGAGTGTATTTTGGGTTGTAGATGAAGAAGAAGTGACTTATTAGAGAAGTTGAGGAATAATCCATAAATAACGGGGGTTTATATTGGATGAAATATTGGTTCATGTGAGTTAGTGCATAAGTGGATGGTTCGTAGAAGAATCTTACCATGATCAGTAACTATGTAATAACATTAATATATGCAATTAATAGTACATGATTTGGTTCGTTCTCACTGCAATATGCTTCTGTTCTCAGTATCTAAAGGATCAACTCCATCTGAAAGTGATTCTGAGATAAATGTATAGACAGTAGATTCGATGGCAATTACATTTTAAGAATTCGTCGAGGATTACAAAAACTTAAGAAAACTCCTGCTGAAATCCTTTAACAAGTGGAAAGTAAAGTAGGAGGTTGAAGGGAAGATGCCAATGAAAAATTTTGAAAGATAAATATATTAGGCTGAAGTTTTATTGAAATTTTGACAAGTTGAATTAAGTGATGGTTAATTGGTTTTTTACGAGAGCAGTGGTTAGCATGTGCTAGTTGACCAAGAAGGCTTGTATAAATTACTAGGAGAAATAACTCGTAGCCACACATATTTCGAAATCTAATCACCCAACCACGTTCTCAACGTCATCATGCAGGGTAAGAACCCCAAAATCAACGTCCAAAGTAAATCCACGCGTCGACAAATCCTGCAGCAGATACGTTGATATGACATACACATGCAGCTGATAGCACAACAGCCCACAGTTATATTATTGTGGTCTCTCTCTAGCAACACTAGAAGATAATAGAAGAAGAAGAAGACACGGAGAAGAGCAGAAGGAGTAAGAAAGAAAGAAAGAAAAGAAAATCAAAAGCTATCTGGAAGACCACAAAGATATTCTGGAGGGAAAGAAAGCAGAGTTGTTGATTTCCATGGAAATTGGCCTGAAAATGGTGAACATGTTAGGGGCTGAGCGAGATTTGAACTTTAAAGAGACTGAACTTTGCCTGGGATTGCCTGGTGGTGGCAAAACTGAAGCTGAAGCACCCAGGACTAGTGGGAAGAGAGGTTTCTCTGAGACTGTTGATTTGAAACTCAATCTTCAGTCTAAGGAAGCAGTGGATCTGAATGAAAATATCAAGAATAATGCTTCTCCAAGGGAGAAGAATCTCCTCTCTTCTTGCACCAAGGATCCAGCTAAGCCACCAGCAAAGTAAGTGATTCTTCTTCAGTTTTCGTCTGATTTTTCTTTCTGGGTAGTTTTATAATTTCGAAATGTTTAGCAAATTTATATATATATATTGGATTTATTTCAGGGCGCAGGTTGTGGGTTGGCCACCAGTGCGATCCTATCGTAAGAATATCATGGCTCAGAAGAATCCGAACGAGGAGAGGGAGAAGGCAAGCAACGCCGGCACCGGCGCAGCATTTGTGAAAGTTTGCATGGACGGCGCTCCGTATCTGCGTAAGGTAGACTTGAAAATGTACAAGAGCTACCAGGAGTTGTCTGATGCATTGGCCAAGATGTTCAGCTCCTTCACCATGGGTAAGTTTACCAGTAACTTCACGCAAAATAACTTGAAAATCCTTATAATTTCGACATCATAAATTCATAATCTAACTTTATCATATGTTTGACATACGATTATCCGAATGTGAAGGTAATTATGGAGCACAAGGAATGATAGATTTCATGAATGAAAGCAAGCTTATGGATCTTCTGAACAGTTCCGAGTATGTGCCAACCTATGAAGACAAGGATGGTGATTGGATGCTCGTGGGTGATGTTCCATGGGAGTAAGTTCTTTCATTATATCCTCTAAAAAATAAGAAACCCTAATACTAATATTTAAGAAAACATATGCCAGTTTCAATTAGATTGCATGATAAATATTAGACATCATCTAGCAGAAAGAGCTTTGCTAGGCTGTCACACTGCTAGTCTGCAACATCAGTAAAAGTAATTTGCTTTCAGAATAGACATTAAATATTTGCAATACTTAACCTTTTCCTTTCGTTATCTTTACAGAATGTTTGTTGATTCATGCAAGCGCCTGCGCATAATGAAGGGATCAGAAGCAATTGGACTTGGTATGCGCATACATGTCTACTTTTCCCCGCATTCAATTACTTCGTTGTTGTTTAATAATTTTCTCTTCTAACTGTGAATCAATTTTGTTGGTTAATTTCAGCACCAAGAGCTATGGAGAAATGCAAGAGTAGAACCTAAACTACTATGTGTGGCTGGCTTATTGCTGCTTTCGTTCATGAATTAATTACAGTCTCTCATGGTGTCCTGGAAGACAAATTAAACAGAAGGGAAATCAAGCTCTTTCTCGAGGATAGATGAACAACAATGAAGCTAGCTTCAGCATGGCGTTGTGAATGGATCATGCACGTGGTTGTCTGTGTATTTGAGTTTGAATGGTATATAGATATGAAAGATCTAGACATTTGTAATAGACAAGAAGCAATAAACTTAACCCTATTGTCTGCCTTGTTTGTTGCTAAATGCCCGGATTGTTCTTGTTTAGTAATTACCCTATTTTTGTTATTGTTATTGTTGTTGTCTTTGCTGTCATAGTTGTTGTTGTTCTCATTGCTGTGTGTTTTCATTCCTTCAATTTTAATGTCATTTTTTATTTATTTTTATTTTTAATTTCTCCTCCTTTGAAAGATTCTTCATAATTTGACATGGGATTTTCATTATTATTACTAATAATTAATATTTGGAGAGGAAAAGAAGAGGGAACAAGAGCATGTGCACGTTGATGGGGCTTGCATTCATGGCCATTAGTTTATTCAGTAAATGTGGTTGGAATTTCTTAAAGAGAGAGAGAGAGAGGGGGATAGAAACGGTGGTTAGCAGCAGCACCTGCATGTTATGGGATCACTAACATTTAATTAATAGAGTTTAGTTTTAATTAATTATATAATTAATACCCACCACCTCTTTTAATTACAGATAAATTAAGTGCAATTAAAGTTAGTCTTGGATCGAGCAGTGTGGCAGCCTCATGTTGTTGATCTTTAATGGAATGGTCGAGGAAGTATCTCTTTTTAATATTTTATTGACTAAATTCTCTGAACAATTTCAAAGCAATCTCATTTGTGAAGACTGAGTCATTAATTCTTTAATGCTTTGGCTATTAACAACGAACTAGTAAATCTCTTTCTATGAACAGCAGCCTAAACCAGCAGAACCTCCTAACACAGTCCTCCAATGGCATTGAACCCAAATTCTTATGGTGAAAGATAACAATTCTGCTCTCATTTTTTATTTAGTGAGAGAATTTCCACCCAATAGAAGATTAAACCTTATCAAAATCAAGTAATGTCTATTCTTCTTTTTTTTTTTTCTTTTTCTTTTTCTTTTTTCAATTTTAAAAAATTACTCTGCAAGTAAAATTAAAAAATATAAATAAATATTTGTAACGACTATCCTAACAAAGTGCATCAACTAAAATATCTGACCAATACTAAATTTTTATGAACTAATATTCATCAATCATCTACTTACTTTTCCATTAAAATTATAAGCTGAAACTATTGGTGTAATTAAGATATCTTTTAAGTCAGATTAATTTTTTTAAATAAAATTAAAATATTATAAATTAAAAATTAAAAATATTATTAGTATCATAAAATATTACTAGTAATATTATAAATAAATTTGTAAAAAAATATAACTCATGAATCTAACAATCACAACATCTTAATTTTAAACATATTTTATATCTAAATCGTCAAGTTGAAAATATAATTTTATTATGATAATAGAAATTAGAAAAGGTGCTAGCATTGATTCAACAAAACTATACTGTCAATTGGATCACATCTTTATAAAGTACACCCCTTTCTCTGTCATAAAGTTTTTAAGTGCTTGTATTTGAAGGCCCAACAGATGTTAACCCAATAGAGATCCAAGCATGGAAAGCCCAAAATAGTACTGCTTTCGAAGTTGACTAGCCAGGCCCAAACTCGAAAGTCTTCCATCTTCTGGACTGCAGGGCAAAAGCTTTCAAGAGGAGAGATCTTCAGAGAGTTGTACACATGGAACCTGCAAAAATCAGTATCTTCATTGAGGCAATAAACAGTTCAGCTTCTCTCCTTAATCTGATTCAGATAGTGGATTAAATCTAACTTTATTTTCTGACACTGAATAAAATTAAAACCTCAACTGAGACAGCAACTCTTCATTCCTAAAAGAGCAAGTCATTTTCAAGAGGTGATGCCCCAAGCAACAGATGAGAAAATATATCCGAGTATGCAAATGATTGGTTGTTCTAATGTTCTAACTTGTAACAATGAATAAAATTTGGGTCCCTGGATCATAAGTCTTCCTGATTAAAAAGCATAGATGATGAAAGCTTGCTTGAAACTTGCATACAGTAAACCGTCTAGGCCATAATATATAGCTGAGTTATCAAAAATATTATAGACAACAGTTGTCTCAATATTTCCATCACCCACTTGAGCTACTTATAAAGAAAAATGAATGGCTATTCCTGTAAGCAAAATGATCTTGACCCACAGTATATGTGGGAACAAGATGTTCCCAATCAAATATCCCATTCCAACTCCAATTATAGGAGAAAAATGCCATTTCTAAGGCTGGGAAGGAGAGAAGACTGAAAACTGACATGTATGGAAGTTAGTGTTTCTTCTAAAAATGACTACCACACAGTTTCAGAGCTTCAAAGAGAGAAAGCAGAAGAAGATGATGAAGAAATTGCAATAGCTAAAGAACCCAAGAGAAAGCTGGCAGACATTTGGCCATGGATCCATTGTGTGGATGTTTGGGATGTTATGCTTGATCCCTTGGATCCCCTCCTGCGATCTGAGCTAATATGGTATGGGGAGATGGCTCAACCTTGTAATGCCTTTGATTCTGAACCATTCTCCAAGTACCACGACAGTTGCAAATTTACACCTATCAAGTTTTTTGAGTGTCTTGGTTTGACACAGTATGGGTTTGAAGTAACCTCTTACTTCCATGCCACATACAAGACCAATCTCTCAGACTTGCTCCAGAGATCACTCTGGCCTGAAGCTTGGAGTCACACAGCAAATTGAATTGGTTATATTGCAGTTTCTAATGATGAAATGTCAGCGCAGCTGGACGAAGGGACATAACCATTTCTTGGCGGGGCACAGTGACAAAGCTGGAGTGCTGACTTCATATACTTCCTAAGGCCAATTACACTGAAGAAGATCCCTTGCCCTGATCCAAGGTCGAAATGGAGTCTGGGTTCCTCAATCTCTATACCAACAAAGATAAAAGTTGCCGAATCTGCAAATGCTCAGCACAAGAGCAAATTTTAGCAGAATTCAAGAGATTAATACGGCAGTAAAAGGATGAGAATTTGAGCATAACAATCACAGGTCACGGTAGAAGTGCACTAGCAATTTTAAGTGCATATGGCATAGCTGAGACTGAAGAATATCATGGATAATGGGCAGGTTGCCTCTATATGTGTTTTCTGATTCTCAGGGCCACGAGTTGGGAAGATATGGTCCAAGGTGCGGCTTGCAGAACTTGGGATGAAGGTAGCGAGAGTGGTAAACATTCACGACAAGGTACCTGAGGCACCTGGGTTATTTTTCAATGAATGAATACTGCCCGCACTCCAAAAACTAGGTGAGATGCTACAGTGGTTTTACTCACATGTTGGGGTGGAACTTCCTGTGCTTCACACGAACTCCCCATTCTTGAAAGAGACATGTGATTTGACTTGCTTTCATAACTTGGAAGCTCTTCTTAATTTACTTGACGGGTTAGTATTCCTTGAGAAAATCCCAGCAATGAACCAAATTAAGCATTTGGATGCCAAGAATCAGCTTAAGGTCCCTTCGAACATAAATTTAATCAAACAGGCAGTAATGCAGTCCATCAAACAGTTCAACTGCTCCCTAACAGTTGTGAAGTCCAAAAATAATAGCAATATGTTCTAGTACCTCTAACCAGAAAGAACTAATTCAGATCAAGTTGATCAAATCTTCTATCATAAAGGAAAGTGTCTTTCTGGAGTAATGAATAAGTAAGACTACAACCACCAACTATTTGCCATCTTTGCCAGTACACCCAATCTTTCAGGCATACTCGGTGGATGCAACAACTTCTAAATCAGAATCACCAATTTCTCGAACGTCCTTGTCATCTTATTCTAATTATTTCACCATGACTCAAACAGCTCAAGAAGAGACATGGCATCAGGAATCAACAGCAAGTTAAAGGCATAATCCTAATATGTCGACTTTTTATTTCGAATTGAACAGGTACCATCGGGAAGGGCCAAAAATTTTCACTTACCGGCGGAAGTGACATTGCATTGGTAAGCCAGGATTCTGACTTCTTGAAGGATCATTTCCTGGTTCTCCCAAACGGCAGCAATGTGAGAACAAAGGGCTGGTAAGAAACCCAGAATGCCGTTGGGTGCATTCTGTACGGCCAAATCTTGGAGTTTTGTGATCACAGGCATAATGCAACAAATGGGTTGAAATAGTGATTTTATGATGGCAACTCAGAATCAAGGATAGGTGGAAAGCCTTGAAGTGATAGCCCAAATGACACAGGAAGCTGGATCTGATTGGCTAACTAGCAGGTCAGACTGTTTTGTGCAATTATTGCAAAATATATTGATAAGGTCATGTTCATTTGCACAGCTCTATGAGACTATTCACCTTACAGTAATGTTTTACCATCAGATCACAAGGTGTTTACACTGATCTTCTATTGGGCCATGAATAATGACATAACAAACATAAATGGAACAATATCTGCAATTTGTCTGGTTTTACTGATATCGGTGATGCTCAATTCAACGTTGTTACGGAATGTAAATAAAATTTTAAGGCTGTGGAAAAAAGATAAATAAAGAAAAAAAAAAAGAAATGGGAATAATAGATCCTAACAAAAGCTAATGCTTTAGAGGAAAAAATAATGCTCTTCAATTTGTCGAACTAAATTTGTGGAGTACGAGGCCTTGAATATAAAATTCATCATGTGATTAGAAATTTGAAAGTGATAGCTGCATCAATCTAATATGCAGGCGTAACATTAACCACAAAGGTGGGCATGCAATTACAAAAATTATCCCAGCAATATTACACAGCTAATTATTTGTCAGTCCCAATTCCAAACAAGGTTGAAGTTTTCCTGGCAATCAGGAACGTACAGCAAAACATGGTTCAGTGATTGAATCACAGGCTTACAATAACAACATCCTTCTGAACTAGGTCTTTTCCATTAAAAAAAAACGTCAACATTCTGCACAAACAAATTCAAAAGTATCAGTTAACCAACAATGTAACAAAAGGGTCCTTGGTAACTTATATTTCAACAAAGCAGTGTTATTCTGCGTACATGTTTCACATTTTTGCAAATGATCACACACACAACCAACTCCACATAAAAGGACAAGACCATAATGGTTCTTCTTCAGCTACGTAAATTTTTAATTGGGGCCAAAAACTGTTTGCAAAACTATGGTAAGCTTCAAATATCTCCAGAGTGTGTGTGTGTGTGTGTGTGTATTAGCAAAATTTATCATTTGATAACATGTTCCATTCAACATGAATGTTGAAACATTAAGAATGCTGTGCAGAGATAGAGACCAAAAAGCTTTACCTTTTCATTCACTGTATTTGATTTTCAGGCTGAGAAAAGAAATCTTTGGCATTACGCGCTACCTCTGATTCAAGTACAGCTTCTAACAATATGTCCGATCCTTTTGCATTCTCTGGCACCACATTGACTGGCTAGTTATTTTAAATTATGCACTCAAAATGCATAATTGCAAACTAGAGACAGATTCTTTTAATAAGTCACCATGCATGCATGCTAGATAATCCTTTTATAGAATGTAAGGCAGTTTGTGTACATGCCAGAACAAAGGTTCATTCACAACAAAACATCAAAATTTTAACATGCAATGTCATTTCTCGTATCAATTGTAGACTGATGTAGCAAATTGAAACGGTAAATTTCATTTTTATTTGTTTCTGCTAAAAGGGCATGGTCCATATCAGTACATAGAACAACCATCAGATCCAAGTGAATTTCTGTTGAAAAAGGAAACCAAGACACATTAGCAGGCTGCAATATCCTATACCAACCAAGCTGCAAGGATAAAGCACTTCCATATCGTTTTAAGCATATTATTGTAGACTGCACAATAAACTTCCAGAATATCCATCTTTCATCTCATTAACCCGTATATTTCCGCCAACTGCTACAAATCTTTATGCATCTTCCAACGAGATTTAATTCACAACAACAAGTAACAAAAACCCAAATTGAGAATATGCGTCAAACAGCAAGAGATGTATCATGTATTATCGAAGAAAAAAACAATTTTAACTTTTTCCTGTTAAGAAATCAGCAGTTTGTTGTGCACACGCAAAAATAATTAGAGTTTTCAAGTCCCGATAGCTTTCAATTGTGCCCAGGTTGGGACATCATTTATGAAATGGAATTGATCAAGGGCAAATCAACTGAAACAGGGAAAATAGAAGGAATGCAAAGATATAGAAACAATAACTGATTATTTAAAATTGTAGTTACCCTTGCGGTTTGGAAGCATGCCAGTGCTTTCAGCTGAAACTGGAAGAACTGTAAACGGACTAGCTTCACCATTAGAATTTTCTATATCAGCACTGCCCTTCAAAGAACCACTCTTCACAGCTTGAGATTCAGCCAGTCTTGCGTAAGCAGTAGCTTGGCTGTGTATATGTATTGACCCAGAGGGTTTTAAACTATAATCCTGATAAAGGTCCATATAAAGGAATCAAGATGATGCAAAACAGACTTTGCTATGATGAATAAAAGTAATGGGAAATCGAAAATAACAAGATTCAACACCTTCACCGCACTGTCTGTAGGTTTATTCCCTTCTTCACATTTCTTGGATGAACTGTCATCTAATAACAAGGAAACAGAGAAAATGTAATTAGGATAAATAAAACAAGCATAAGAAGTGCAGTAGACTCCACTTAAGGCTGGAAAAACTACCACTATTGTTAGGAGTAGGCTCTGGAGGACTTTCCATCAACTTTCGAGTCAAAGGACCAGGATTAATAAGAGACACACTACGGATTTCATAACGAATTGCCTCCAATTGTTGCATTGCATCTTGAAGTTCTTTTTGTACCTAGAAGGTAAATGAATGACATTAAGATGAAAACCTTTTGTAAATAGCTGCTACCCTAAATTCATAATCAATTACTAGACCATGTCAAGACACAATATGCACAAGCACCAGGATTGATTTTTCTTTCTTTTTCACACTTTAATTTGATAAAAGAGAAATGGAATTGAAGCAAAATGGGGAAAAAAAGGATAGAGGGTAGACCATTTCCCCATGTAGTTTGAAAGAAATGTTGAGAGGTGAGGAAGGGGAGAGATTATATCAGCCTCCCAAACTCACAAAACTCAATGCTTCCACAGATAGATGGAAAGGCAATGGAGAAAATTAAAATCAACAAAAAGATAACCATCCTAAATATTCACTCTTATCCTAAACAAAAATTAAAATATGAATAAAGAAGTGCAACTCTATCCAAAAGGGTTATTATTATCAAAAAGAAAAAATATATAATGGTTTTCCTTCCCTTCCTTTCCTATATAGAATGATGTTCCCTTCTCTTTGCTCTCTTTCGGTACAAATAGAGTAACAGACGAATTATCCCCCACTTCTTTATCTTTTCTTTCTTACCTCCCAAACAAGCATAACATTAGTTTTAGTGTGTGCATGCGCACGTATGTTTTTGTTTCTCTGTCTATAAGCCCAGTTGAAAGTAAAATTTACCAAAATTAACTTTTTTCTGCACCCTTTAGACTTTTTTCTCTAATCTCATCAGATTTAACAGCTCTTTCATCTATCTATTGAATAATTCTGCAAACTCCTTCTAAAGGATTTCATACTTTTCTTTTTACTTCCAGATATACTTCAGGTATGTTTGGGACTGTTAAAGTTCATGTAAAGTAACACCAACATCAATTGGAGACAACTCACATTTCCCGGTTATATTGACATCAGGTTATTCCATCTCACAGCTACTGCATACAGGATCTCAATCCCGAACATAATCTTACATTTTAAATTCGATTCTATTTAAATGCAAGCTGTTAATCAAAGCACACACACGTGCACAGATGGAGAAAAAGACTCATTTCGTGTTCTACACGAAACACATTTTACTAACATCATTTTGATAGAACATACGAAGGAAACTAGATGTCTCCATAATCTAGCAATTTAATAAACCAAACATGACCATACCTATTCTTCTTTGTTCTATAAGCAAACGAGTCCATGTAGTACGGATTATATCATTCATGTTGTAATAAACAAGAGGGTCCAGAACGAAAGTACCTGGCGAGCTTGAGATTGTTGCATAACATTATCAAATTGCCCACGAGCTAATTGAACGTACCCAATGGCCCGGCCAGCTAATCTCCCTGCAGTTCTCGCAATTCGCGGAAGATCTTTAGGTCCTATAGCACAAAAACGACCCATTACAATTTTATTTCTCTAAAAACAAACAAACCAATTACATAATGTAATACTTCAGAAAGAGCAGAGAGAGCACCAACAAGAGCGGCCGTGGCACCGATTATGAGGAAGAGCTCTCCGTACGAAATGCCGAACATAATGCACCGCTCTGTTTTTGTTCAGACTTCTTACTTAGCAATGAAGAGAGAGCGAGGGAGTAAGAGAAGCTTTTGAAAGTTGTAGGTTAAACATAAATTGGCCTTGTAAGAGTGATTTCAGTATCCAAAAGAGGAGAAAAATCAGCGAAGAGTACAGACTCGTGGTTCGCCAGAGCAAAGAATCGTTTCTGCTGGAGGGTTACCGTCTGCGTCCGGCGAAAAAATCGCGGGTGCGCTCCCACTGGTCCAGGCTGGCCCGTACCCGTAAAAATTAGACTCG
>CP135541.1:2327901-2344117 GCA_032402905.1 Khaya senegalensis
CAGCTGGTCTTCTCCGCACTGTAGTATTTATTAAGTAAATTCTGGATATTATATATTTATTTTCAGTTTTCTAATAGGGGAAGGAATTATAATAATCGAAGGATTCTTTGCTTAATTTTACGTTAAAGCTCGTAGCGATGTGATTGCGAAGGTGATGATTAAGAAGAGAGATGGCGCGAGAGGGGTACGTGGTGCCGGCGGATTCACAGGTGGCGGCGGTTGCGATGAAGAAGAAAGCGCGGTCTTCTCGGAGTTGGATACTGTTGGACTCCAACGGCAACAACACACTTTTGGATATCGACAAATACGCAATCATGCACCGCGTCCACATCCACGCGCGTGATCTTCGCATAATCGATCCCTTGCTCTCCAATCCCTCCACCATTCTCGGACGAGAGAAAGCTATTGTCTTGAACTTGGAGGTTAAATTTATTTCTTTTTTATATCTTCAAGCTATCGTTTTTGTTCAACTTTTCGATTCAATAACTAATTTGTGTCTTTCGTTTATGCTTTTACAGCATATCAAAGCAATTATAACGGCTGAAGAGGTAATTTTGTTTTATTTTTTAAGTTGATGATTCTTCAAGTTTCTTAATTTCAATCCAGTTTTCGAACTTAGCGAGAATTTGTTTTCCGTTAGTGGTTCATAAATTTGAAATAGCTATCTTATTCATTGTGATTGTTATTAGAGAATGTGAAATCAGAATGATTTTTCTTAATGTTATTAATTAATATTTCATAATTGGTGTTAAGATTTTTTGCGGTGTTTTCAGTATCATGAGCTGTGAGTACGGACTGTTTGGGCGGACTGTGATGATTAATTTTGTTGTATAATAGGTTTTGCTTCGAGATCCATTTGATGAAAGCGTAATCCCTGTTGTGGCAGAACTTCAAAGGCGATTACCTCCTCCAAACGCCATTTGTAATGGGAAGGAGTGTACGGGAGGGCAGAATGATGTTGAAGAGGAAGATGGTATGCTACATTCTTAACCATTTAACTGATTTAGAGGACAAAAATGATATGAAATTTTGCCGGTGCACCTGCCTTATTAATGAGCCCCTGCATAAAAGTGATTGGCATTTCTAATTGTTTTTATTTTTTTCCTTCTTTCAATATATGAATGATTTGGATTATACAATGCAGAGTCTCCATTTGAATTCCGAGCCCTGGAGGTAGCTTTGGAGGCCATATGTAGTTTTCTTGCTGCACGTACAACAGACCTAGAGACTGCTGCTTATCCTGCCCTGGATGAGCTTACCTCCAAGGTGTGTGCTTTGACTGTTTATTCTTACCATTATTTCTCTGTGCTTTTAGTTCATCCATTGCAATATGCCCACCTCTCCTACCCTCCCTCCCCTGCTTACTAGTAATAAAAAACGATACTATGTTTTTGTCCACAATCACAAGATCATATTTCCCAACGTCACTTGTGCTGAGAGACAGTTTCTGTGTCAGTATAGACTTGCACACTCTATATAAATAAATTATAATTGATTCCACACCCTATTTATTGAAAAAGTCATTTTTAAACAAACACATGTTCGAAATTTGGAAATATCGCATAACGTCTTTCTTAATGTTCAAGTACAAGACCCATGTATAGGTGCTTTAATTGTGGCTATGTATTCAGTGGTTTGTTCAATGATTTAAATTAACAATGTGTTCTTGATAGAATGCTTTGGAGATTTGTTTAAGGAAGGCTATCCTTGGGGAAACTTTCTTATATGGTTGTTTATGGAACAAGAAGTTGTGGTTTTGGTGTATGGCAATGGTTTATGCAAAAATATAATGTTTCTATGAAGAGTTTCTTTGTAGTGGATGTTAGTTAAGTGTTACTTTACCATGATGTGTGGGTGCCAGTAATGACTTCAGAATCTTTCTAAGTATTCTATGGCATGTATGTTCAATGTTGAAAGAAAAATTTCCACTCCAGGTGTCTGATGGATTGTGTGATGAAAGATGGCCAATCATTTTGTTCTTCCACTGATAGTGACATCTGTTGGATACTCATAATTACTGGGATTGTTTTTTCTTGAAGTTGATAGACTGAGGCCTCACTCTCATGTAATTAAATCCAGGAAATTAGTCCTCTTTTGGAAGCTTGCATGTTAGTTGGAATTGTGATAGGGAAATTGTTAAACTCTTGATTGTTAGTTATCCAAAAGTTTAATATCTTTATTTTTTTCCTTAAATTTACAATTATCACCCTGAATATTTTGATTCTAATTTCTGTTGTATTTGGTACTTATTGTATGCTTTCAGTCTGTAAGCTTAACAAGTATTTCTTTTGAGGAGAGAAATTTGTTTTTGCTTGATCTCTTATTTTTTGAGAAAAAAAAAACTGCGTTTTATTTTTCATCATTGAGTCAAGTTGTCCAAACTTGTTTGCTTTCTGACACCTTTTCTTACTTTATGCATTTCTGTGTGGGCTCCTTCAACATGCAGATTAGTAGCCGCAATTTGGACAGGGTACGAAAATTGAAGAGTTCGATGACGAGGTTGACTGCTCGTGTTCAGAAGGTATGTGTAATGTGTTTTTTTGTGTCCAAAGCATTCTGCATATGGACTGTTAAATTGTTTCTAGCTATTCATGATTGTCTCTAGAAATCATGATTATCTACAGAGATATGTCTATTATGGGAATTGATGAATTTGAACTTAATCAACAAAGAACTTCATATACATTGCACTTTATGTTAGGCAAGATTATAATATTCTTATAGTGTTGCATCATCGATGTTGTAAACCATTCTGAACTATGCACTTCAAATTGGATGCATGATAGAACTGTCCATGATGTAAAAGTTGACCACATAATCTACTTATCACAATAATTTCTTTAGATTGAATGCTAGTTTATTCTCAATCATATCCATGTTTATGATCCAAGCTCATTTATTGAAGTCTTGAAGAAATTTTTACTCAATTTATACTTTTACTTACTTTCTATTTAAGACTTTCCTCTACCTCTCTGTTCATTTATTTAGTTTGCAATATATTTAGCCAATCCATATGGTTCTACTGTCTTTCTAATGATTGACATTTGTCTGTATCTTATTAACCATAAAGGCAAATTTTGAAGCTGAAAAACAAATAACTACCCATCTTGCCAATTGCTGAAATAAGTTCATTAGATTGTTTTCTCAATTGTCAAGATGGGTTGTCAATAGCGAAGATTGGGGCACAGGATAAGTTATTTGATTCTAAAATATCTGATTTTCTAATGTAGTTTAGAGCAGAAAATGTATTCTTGTTAACAATGTACTGGGTAATTTAAACTTTTTTTTTTAAAAAAAAAAAATCACTCTAAAGCCTTACTGAGTTTATCAAATTAGAGGCTCAGAGTTGGTGAAAATAATCTTGGAATCTTGAAATATTGCATGTGAAAGGTTTTCCAGCGGCAATCCCACCTTGTAGGAAGTCCATTGCCTAAGAAATTTACTTTAGCTCTTGAAGTGGAAATTATTCAGATATAAAATTAGTGCTAATTGTTTCATGGTCTTTAGCAGAATCATCCTTCTTATGTTATGGTCATGTCATCTTAGTGCAATTAGAAGTAATCTCGTCGCCCTAACTTCATGTAGGTGAGGGATGAACTTGAACAACTGCTTGATGACGATGATGATATGGCTGACCTTTACTTATCAAGAAAGATGGCTGGCGCATCTTCACCTGTTAGTGGTTCAGGTGTCCCTAATTGGTATCCTGCTTCCCCTACCATAGGCTCGAAGATATCCAGAGCAAGTAGAGCAAGTTTAGCTACAGTTCGTGGAGATGAGAATGATGTTGAAGAGCTTGAAATGTTACTAGAGGTTACAACTTTAACTTCATTTACATTTGTCTTGTTATTGATCCAAAAAAATGTTATCAAATCTGAAATTCTAAATTGGTGAAAAATCTATATTGCAGGCTTACTTTATGCAAATAGATAGCACATTTAATAAATTAACAACGGTATGTGATTTCTTTCTTGCATGGTTTTTCTTTTATATATATGTATGTCCATTTTGGTGCTTAGTATTCTTGTGTTATTTTAGGTGGAGATTTTTCTTTGCTTTTGTGTTGCATTTGTCTTACTAACAATATCCTACACACTATTTTTAATATGCAAGAAATGATGAGTTACTTCATTGAACTTTAAATTATTATGATTTGGACTGCTGGATTTTTGATTATCTAGCATTAGTCTTATTACCAATATCGATATATGTATGTCTTTGTGTGTTAATTTCCTTTCAGTACTAGTTACATTAAATCATATGTGACTTCCTCTTCTCCAAAGTTACCCATGATCTACTCTATTTAATTATGTGTTTGGTTTAAAAAATTTTCATTTTATTTTTTAATGTACAAGGCTTTTGCTGAAAGTTCTGTTGGTGCATAAATATTAGAACTTAAGTTTTTTTCCAGATAGAGTGGTCTTTGCAATTGTCAAGTCAAATTTTACTGTTGGGATGGTTCTGTTTATGTGTTTGGCTCATTATAATATGGTAAAAAGATTCATTTCTCAAGAGAATTTTGTTAGATGATATATCTATGAGCTGCTAAAAACATAATAATTTATTACCGTGTATGAGTATATTCTGAATGTTAAATATTTGGCTCTGGCATGTATTTAGGCGATCTGCTCTCATGTACGTTACTTGTTTCTTCATAACAATTACATGGACTGAAAGAAAATTTTATGCAATGGATATTATGTGTAGCAGCTCTATTTTGGATTTCAAAACCTTTATATTGGTTAGTTCATAGATTCCATCAGCTCATTATAATCTTAATGCAGTTTAGACAGCCATGAGGATGACATATAGATTAGGTTTGGTATCATATGCCATTCACATATCCAACAAACGGTTGGCAATCATCAGAACAGGGGAAACCCTTTTTGCAAGCAGTGAATGTTAGACAAGCTCAGAAATTGATCCCTTTATTCTTTTCTCACTTTTTTTATACTCAAATGCTTGCTTTATGTAAACAAATTGACAAATAAAATTTACCCTTTCCAGAATTCCCCTCTTGTCTTAGTGAGCTGAAAAGTTAGGAAATATTACCTGAATCAAGCCTGCAGCTGCTGTATCTTAGCACAAATATCTGGCTAAGAGATTTGTATATGATGGATGAAGACATATTTTTCATTCTTTATCCTACATCTTATGTTGACTGATTACTGATTGCTTGATGTGAACTTTGCAGCTGCGAGAATATATTGACGATACTGAGGATTACATTAATATTCAGGTAGCCTATTTTGAAACCCAAAATAAATTTTTATTTCTTAGATTTGTCAGCCTTCAAGAATAATTTTTCAACTGATTAGACATTAAATGTCCTTCTTTCCAGCTGGATAATCATCGAAATCAGTTGATTCAGGTGCTGTAATCTTCTCTATACTGTAGATGACATTAGTATTGCTGCTGGTTTCTTTTCTTTTTGGTTCATTTTTTCTAGATTACTGAACACTGGAACATTTATATCGAATTTCTAAACTTATATCCTCTCTCACTTTTCATGCTGCAGTTGGAACTCTTTCTTAGTTCAGGAACTGTCTCTTTATCCATCTACTCTTTGGTAGCTGGAATATTTGGCATGAATATCCCGTATAATTGGAATGATAACCATGGTTACATGTTTAAATGGGTATGCAAATTTTGTAAGCCAATCATTTTTGCTTATGACTTTGGAGTGAAATTCCCAGTCAGACCATTGACTTATTTTTTTTCTTTCATATTGGTAGGTGGTCATCATCACGGGAATATTTTGTGCAGTGACATTTGTAGTAATTATGTCCTATGCTCGCTACAAGGGTTTGGTTGGATCTTGACTTATTGATCCGTCATTCACTGCCTGAAAGGATCCTTGAAATTGAACTTTGCGGAATGAATTAGTTCGCCAAGATTGCGACCACAAGCTTCTGTCCCGCGTCTTCCATCTGGCTGTTCCGTGTATTTTGATGATGATTGTTGAGAGGATATGTCTCGCTCTGTCTCTCTGAGTTATGGTAATTTCAGATAGAAGAAGGTTCAGTTCACAAGGCTACACGGCAAGTTTTATACGAGTTTTCAACAACCCGATTAACTGATCTCAGGTACCGACACTGAAAATTGTAAACAGACATATTTTCTTTTTACCCTTAACTCGATCATTTGTAATTTTCCCGCAGTCATCAATTTTATATGAAGTTCACATTACACATCATACTTGTAACTGTAGATCATCTAGCGTTTGCATCAAATAATTGTTATTTGAAAATAGCAGCACCCATTATTGATTGACCAATGTTCGAGTAGCACTGTCTTTGCTAATTCAGCTGCTGCACCAACACTGATAAGCATACTGAAAGTGCATTTGTAAAAATTACTTTATAAGTTTAAATGCTCAAGTTGATTTATTAGTTATTTTTCTATACGGGCACCTCTGCTTAGAGATGTCAAATGGGTCAGGTCTCTGCCTCTACTCTCGCTGCCTCTACTCAAAAACTTTGTAGTAAAACTATAGTCACCAAACAAATCAAACAATTTGAACGTTTCTAATGTAAGGAATGTAAATAATGTTACAAACCCTAAAAGTTATAGGTACGGAGATACTATCCCACGATAATAATTTCCAATTTAAAGATTCAACACTAAATCTATGAGTTGGATACAATTTTGTATGAAAAGAAAATATTTGTTTATAGAAAAAAATATATATACAAGTTAATTTTAATTCTCACTTAATTTAATTTAATAAAAATTTTTCTTTCATTTATTACATAAAAAATTTTAAAAGAAGTTAAAGATATCAACATATGTTAAAAGAAAATGAATTGAATGTCAATTAAGAATTAAACAACAATTTAAGGTATTTTCTCTTTTTTCCTCTACTCAATCTTTATTTTAGTATTATGAAAATAAAATAATAAAATTATGAAATTAACAAACACTTCTTCAACTATCTCTTCTCTATAATTTTAGGGTTTCTTGGTTTTTACAGTGTTATTGGGTCTCTTTAGCTATCCCACAACAAATCTATCAAATTCTCCCCCTATTATTTGTCCTTCCCATCTATACAAAGCCCATTTCTTGTATTCTCAGATGTGGATCAACTCTTCTATCCGTTAACCAATTGTATTAATTGCATGCTTAGAACAGTTTAATTAGTTTGCTTGCATCTTATTAATTCATGCAAATTATATATAATTTTATTTCTTTATTTAAGGACATTTTGGTAATTTTCTTTTAAACCTTTGCTTAACTACGCAATGGATATGTGTAGGCCGGGCGGGCTCAAACCTGGCCCTGATCAGATCCTATCTTTCAATTTTTATATCACATATCCCACGTGACCATCACGCGATCATATCTAACCTGCGCCGGCTATCCGTTACTCTTCTCCCGTGCGCCTTAACTCCTGGCACTTGGTTAAAGTTAACACGCGATGGGAAACTCACTGCATACAGTACAACTGGGCTCGAGTGTGCAGTTTAGTCATATGTACCCATCGGCGCATTTTATCATAGACCCCTTAACAAATCGTTCCGTGCGGTCTTCGGCCTTTCTCTTTCGGGAACTGACTTGTGTTCTATAATACAGAAATTAAAAAAATAACATAGTATTATTATTTTATTTTAATGGTAATTTTTTTATTTTTTTTTCACCTTTCATGGTGTGATTTTTGTTAGCCACTATACATTGAGCCTCGAACAGATCATCAAAGCCATTGCCGTTGTCTCAATCGAACAAAACCCGCGTCGAATACTCCGAATCACTGTAGTTTCTTTGCCCTGTTATTGCTTTCTTTCTCGCCCACCGAACATACCCAGTAATCAAAAGTTCATTGTGCGCTTGATTTTGTTTGTTTATCATCAAGAACGAGAGAAAATCTCATGATTGGTTGCGTATTGGTGACATGCACCATGCGGAGTACGTGAACATATTCATAATATGTGAGTATATGAATATGTATAAGTGAGCGCTTTTGTGTGCTGTGTGTCGTGCGTATTGTGCGTGTAGAGGTTACTGTTGTGTTTGGTGAAAATGATGACAAACGAGAGGAGCCAAGTGCTGAAGGTGAGTAGGGAGAAGCTCGCAGCATGCATGACGTGTCCTCTTTGCAACATGCTCTTCAGAGATGCCACCACCATATCTGAATGTCTTCATTCCTGTGAGTTTTGTTTCACTCTTTACTTTCTCTCTGTTTCTGTACATTTTGTTCTATTATTGATTTTTTTATGACATTTAATGCTCTGGGTTCTTTGTTGTTTACGTAATCTTTGGTCTTGTTTGTTGTTAGAGGTTGATTGCGTTGTTTCCTTCTGCTTATTTGTGATCTGACTGTATCGGGATTTATGTTTTCATGATCTGGGTTTAGATTATACTGTTTTTGTTACAAAGGTTAATATATTGGGAGTAAGGTGGTCAGAGACTAGGAGGACAAATTCCGATTGGTCTTAATTTTCATTTGTTCTGTGAGTAACATAGAATTAGATAGCTAGATAATGGTGGTGTGTAGACTGCTACCATCAGGAGGCAACTTTTATAAAATGGTTTATGGTTTGTGGCAAAGCATTGGATGTTACTTTGTATTATGAATTCTGATCTTGTCTGCACCATAAGTGTATTAAGTTTCATTTAATACATCTTTTTTTAGAACATTTGTCATGATTTTGATGATTTAATGGTTCTGTGTGAATGCTGCGTCAGGAAATAGTCTTTCCTATTACTTTCAATTTTAAAATCTTAATTATTTGTTGGCATTCCTTGTTGGGTTAATTGCTCTGACTATTGCATTCTTTACATTTGACACTGCTTCCTCAGCTATTTTGAGAATTCATTCTTTCTTGTGTACATTTCATGCAGTAATTATAAGTTGAATGAGCTGCATATAAATCCATAATTAATCTGAACTAACTGATACATGCCTTTGAATTGTACAACAGTTTGCAGGAACTGCATATATGAGAAGATAACAAGAGAGGACCTTGATTGTTGTCCAGTTTGCAACACTGATCTAGGTTGTGCTCCACTGGAGAAACTTAGGTATCTGATAATTTTCTCTTATTAACTGTCAAGTTCATACAGCAGCTACTTTGCCTAATGTGTTTTTAACTGGTTCATAGAATATGGTTGTTGCTTAATCATTAACAAAGTAATGTGAGTAAAATGTACTCGAGGAAAATTATTGATTAGTAGTTGGAAAAGAAATTATGCATAATATAACTGATTCTACAGTAGACTATGTCGTCTTTTCTGCACAATGTAAACTATCTGGCTTGAAATGAGGATTTTCGTACTTAACTCCATGTCCACTTCTGCACAATATAACTGATTTTTCACATTTGACTCCTCTATTTTCTGTTCTTTATCCTTTGCTAGCATTTCATACCATGAATGGACTCGTGGCCATAATGTCTTAATTTGATTATTTGTTGACACAAGATATACAACAAGACCTGTTTCTTACATTATGTTTTTGCTGAGTCTATACATTGATTTTCAGGCCTCTTATCTAATGTTGCATATCATTCTGCGGCTTCAGATTGGAACTCTAGTTGGTTTTCATTGTTGACTGTTGCTACATTTTAATGATATTGGTACAGTAGAATTGGTATGCAAGAAAATTGGGAAAATGTGTATCCTGGAAAGCCATTCTGGTAGTTTCAATAAGGTCTGAAAACATTGACAGAATTTGCCATGCGTATGTTACAATAGAACAACATTGCTCACTTTTTGCAAGCTTTTATGTAAAGGATAGTCATGTATACAGAGTTTTCATTTTGGCTATTGTTCATTAGATAGGTCACTATTTTATCAGGAAATATAAATATTCTCTAAAGACCAGAAAAAAAAAAAAAAGCGAGAAAGCATCACTTTAAATTATGTAGGTAGCATACTATTCATAAAATAGTTTAGTAATTAACTTTGTTTGAGCAATTGTCAGTGCTATTGACCTATTCAATATATTTATCTAGGTTCATGAACCTCACATTGTTCATATGATGAGCTTTATGAGATATTCTGAACTGTGATTATTTTCATTCAAGTTGTTGCACATATGGTAAATCTATGTATAGCTCAACTTATCTTTGCTTGGGGATGTCTCTGATGTAGGACACCGTAATCTCAATGTAAACAAACGGCAAAGTGGCCAAAACATGTTGTAGATGTCAGTCGTAATCGAAATTCCGATGACAAAGACTGAACTTTCCCCCGTTGTGTGGAGGCTGCTTGCTTGCCTATTCTTGTTCTTGTTTTGTGTGTATTTGTCAAATGTATGATTTTTTCATACCATGTATGCATATGCTACACATTATACTTGATTTTGAAGTTAGAAATCAATTTATTTATTATACCAGTTGAAGGAAACCAGAGACTTAGATGGTGATATCATGAATTTGACCAGAGCAGAGGTTTGTATACTGAAACTTCATTTATTTTCTTATAATCTACAGGGCAGACCACAATTTGCAGGACCTTAGGCTCAAGTTCTTCCCTTCAAAAAGACATAATTCTGATGCACCTGAAGCTGGGTCCTCAGTCCCATTACCAGCTAGAAGAAAAGAGATATCTTTATCTTCATTGGTGGTCAGCACACCTAAATTACCAGCCAAGTCCAGCTCGAGTGGAAGAAGATCAAGGCAGGGTCCAAGAAAGACTCTTGCTCCAGTAGAATCTGCATTTTCCATTGAGACACCTGTTAAGGATGTGGAAAATCTCCAAGAGATTTTAAGTTCTCTTGAGACTCTTGACAAAACTACACAAAATAAAAGGCAGGTAAAGGAGGCTAAGCTTTGGTCATTTGTGCTTGTTATACTGTTAAACATCATCGCATAATATAAAACTGATCATATATCCTTCCTTTTGCATTTTATGTTTGAAATTCGTTATTCGTTCTTCTAATATGCATGACCACGATGATGCAGTTTTCTTCTGTTGCTGAAACATCTAACCAACACACACCCAATAAAGGTACAGAGGACAGTGCTCAACCTTTGGATGGGAAAGCTGATTTGTTGAAAACCTTAAATGTCCTCATGGAAGCTGCAAGCAAAACCAAGTCCAACAAGTCTAAGTCACGAAGGGCTGTTGGCAGACCAATATTGCTTGATGCCAATGACAATGAACCACTCCCTCAAGCCAAATCAAAAGAATGTGGTAATGCATCTAAAGTCCATGGTAATGAAAATGATGCCAATCCTGGATCATATGGTTCAGTGAAACCTAGAAAACCACAAGGCCGACCAAAAAAAGCAGCTGTCTCTGAGGGGTTTAACATTTCAGCACAAACTGTGGTTGACAAATATGGTAAATTTGATGGAAGATTTGGTCCAATTTGGTTCTCTTTGGTTGCTTCTGATGAACAGTGAGAATTTATTCATTTGCATCTTGATAGAATCGATATTGATTGATGTAAGATATATTCCTTAGAATCTCGTATTAGTTGAGTTTCTGATTCTTTTTTCATGGTTTCAGGGAAGGAGATGAACCGCTGCCACAGATATCTTCATGCTACTTGAGGGTGAAGTGAGTTGCTTTATTTCAAATACCTGAAAAGTTCTCACAGTATCTTGTGTTACTTATGTTCATCTCTTGGTTTCACAAAGAAAATCTATGGGAAAAAATATGTTTTACAGCTTCTTAAAGAATATTTTTGTTGGTAATTACACTTAAATGGTAAAATGCTTTTGCACCTGTTACATTTGTTTTATTGGTGTTCTCTATGGGCCCTATGTAAAGAACTTTCAAATTCATTAAATGAATTTACCAATCCCTGTCAATTTCTGCTCTTTTGTTGTATCTTTGACAAGATTTTCTCTATTCTTTTACAACTTCTTTTAAGCACATGCTTTTAGCTTTTATTAAAGTTTGCTTAATTCTTGTAGGGATGGTAGTTTGCCCGTTTCATTCATCAAAAAGTATCTCGTGAAGAAACTCAATCTTGCTAGTGAGGCTGAGGTAAGTTCATTTCTGTCTTCTCCATATCTTTATGCAAATATAAAAGATGACCTGAAAATTTAACATGTTCTCTTGGTGTTCATAATTTATACAGGTGGAAATCTCATTGCAGGGTCAGCCAGTGCTTTCTACATTGCAACTACATAATTTAGTGACTTGGTGGATACAGATATCATCAGTACCAGCAAGAATACAAACATCAGTTGGCAGCTCAGCCAAGGATTTTATGATGGTTCTGTCATATGGTCGTAAAGCTCAGCCCCCATGAACATGTTTCACAAATTCCAAAATTAAGTCTGGAGTCCTGTGCAGCAAAGTTTTTCCTGTCAAGTATTTCCAATATTAAAAGTTTTAAATTTCCTACACCTTGTTGTACCTGCACAACATATTAATGTTATGCATGTTATATGATAGACCTCTGGTTTTAGCATCCAATATTTCTTTTCTATATTCAATTTGCATGTAGTAGAGAAGAGTATCAATGAGGTACTTGTTGTGGCGGATTCTGAAACTAGGAAACAAACATGTACAGATAATAGTCAGTTGCTGTAGTTCTTGGATTTTATGGATTTTTGATGTCACAATCCATGAGTATGCACTGAAGGGGGGAGGGCTGATGATTGGCCTATCGAGATGGCCCTTTTTCATTCCCAATTGCAGGTTGACAGTGAACATCCAATTTACGATAACATATTAGTCGCATTCGTGAGGTCAAGCTTGATGAATGCTTGAATGTTTTCCTGCCTAAGGTATTATTGTCATCAGCATCCGAAATTGAGCTTACTCCATCCCTTGTCAGCAGCAAAGGGGCTCGACTCTCATCATGGACATACACTAAAGCTATGAAACGTCAATGAATATTTAACATTGGCATGAGAAGAATGAATGACAGAGAGCTGTACTCTAGAGAGTTTTGCGATGCACTTGTGTGCGAAGAGATTTGATTTGCTCTACAATTTGTAGGGTACAAGTAAAGGTGGGATCCGTTTCCCAGGGGAAAACACCATATCCAAAATTAAAAAGAATAAAAAAAAAGGTTTGAACCACCTCTGTATGATTCTGAATAACAATTGACAATCAATAAACAACTGCAAACCCTTCAATGGAAGCCAAGAAAATTAGATCAATGGACTTTCAAGGCCAAAATATCATACTAACCCGACATTATTATCCTAAGAACAGGTTTCTGACAATTGAGCAGCCATAATGTTTGTTAATTTCACTTTGATTCCTCACTCTTGGTAATCAGATGCTCTGGTTAAAATCATCCCGTGTTTTAGACTGCAATTGGTAGGAGTACATAATATGTTCATCACAGCAATATAAACACAATATAATCCCTTTTTCCAGTGGCTCCATTGCAGAAAATACATATTTTTTTGCCTTCAATATTTCTTTCCTACCATGATTCCTCTCTCCTATTCATTCCATTCTTCAAACCATACATTGTAAGGACACAAACCAGTAAACACCATCAGTAGGTAATTTCAAAGGGAAAATGGAAAGTCAGAGAAACTCATGCAATTATAAACTAACAAGCTGGAAACAACCGAAATTCAAACAACCAAATATTAAGCAGGAAATGATTATCAATATAATTCCTTTGGACAAATTGTTCATTTGAGAACATTAACAAAATCAAATGCCCGCGCAAGCCCCATATTGAAATGGGAACAGAAATTGAATTGTGGGCTTCAGGGCTAGTGGCCCAAGTTGGGTTTTAAGTTTTGGTTTTGGGCCCGAATAGAACAATTTTAAAATTTGGGAAATTGTGAGTCAAATTTGCAAAACAAATTTGATGCACATATGGCTGTGGATTTCTCAAGGTGAAGTATATATGGCTGTGGAGTTTCCGTTGGGAAATGTGAATGAGTTGAGAGAGCATTGGCGAGTTACAAATTCACGTTCCATTTAATGCGGATCATTGCATTGCAAGAGTATGGATCCTGCATTGTACAAGGCTGCAGCTGAGGGTAATATTGAAGCCTTCAAAGAAAGCGAGCATAATCTAGACCTCTTCGTGACACCGATCAAGAATACAATCCTCCATATTCACATCACTTCTTCAGCGTCAGCAAAATCATCGACCAAGTTCGTCGAGCAAATACTTGATCTTTGTCCATCGCTTCTGTTACAAGTTAATGCCAAAGGTGAAACTCCGTTGCATGCTGCGGCAAAATGCGGGAATTCGGCTATGGTGGAAGTGCTTATTACACGGGCAAAAACTGAGCCACATGGAGGGCTGGAAAGCGGGATTGGAGATGGAGCTACCTGCTGGCAGATGCTGAGGATGACAGATAATGAAGGAAACACGGCATTGCATGAGGCAGTGAGAAATAATTACATCGCCGTGGTGAAATTATTAACTAAAGAAGATCCTGATTTTACATATTCTGCGAACGATTGCTGCAAAACACCGCTTTACATTGCTGCAGAGATAGGATCTTCCAAAATAGTGGCTGAAATATTAGAAACATGCACATCAGCAGCCCATGAAGGGCCTGATGGAAAGACAGCTTTGCATGCGGCAGTCATGAGCGACAATCTGGGTAATTCATTCTTTAATTGCTTACATTTAGAGATCCACTCATATAAATGTTGAATAATCTGACTAACATTGAACTTGGTAAAATAAAATGGCTGAATCATAAAAAAATGAAATCATTCAGAAATTGCAGAGTCGTATAATACATCGATATGAACATCATGAGATGTCCCGCAATAAAACCGGTTGTTGCTGACACCTTCTTCTCTGTTCCTTATTGCTTGTAATCATTTTATGTTTGAACTTCACATTTCATGATCAAGAGAGAGAAAAACTCAATGATGAGTTACTTTGTTAGAAGATGAAAAAGGAGACCCAAAGAAAAGGGCATGTTCATCGCATGTTTTATAATGCAATATAACAATTCCTGTAATCCTTCAACATCAATTTGAGATATGCTTTATCTTCTAAGTTGTTTGTGTGTTTTGTTCAGAGACCACAAGAATAATACTTGAGAAAAAGAGGAGATTATCAAAAGAAACAGACCAATACGGGTGGACTCCTCTTCACTACGCTGCATATTATGGAAACTATTTGATTGTACAACAATTACTGAACTATGATTTATCTGCTGCGTACATAACTGAAAAAGATAGAAAGATGACAGTTCTTCATATGGCAGCCTGTCAAGGGTATGTAAACATAATGAGGAAAATCATTCTCCATTGTCCAGATTGTGATCAACAGGTCGACATCAGAGGATGGAATGTTCTTCACTTTGCCATGGTTAGTTTAAGTGTCAAACAATTGAATAATTTACTAAAAGAGCGTTTGTTAGTCGACAACAATCTTATAAATGGGAAGGATGTCAAAGGGAATACCCCTCTCCATTTGTTTGCTGCTTTCCGTCCTGACTCATTCCCACGATTCACCAAAGAAATTAGAAATGGCAAACATTTTGCCGTTAATGAGCAAAATGATACTGTCCTAGACATACTACTTCGTGGGTCTTCTGAGATCAAGGTAATTCCCTTCTTAACTCATAATAGAGTAAACCTGCGTACTTGTTGGTTTTTCCTCTGTGTGTGTATTTGTATGTATGCATGAACACTCACTTATGAACAACATCTATATGTGTTACAGCAAGAAATTCTAGAATTGTCAAAAGTTGTGGATGGTGGACCGTATCGACGGGGTATTGTTCGTGTGCATGGGAAATGGGACAATGGATTCGTCGCTAGAGTGGATAAGGCAAAAGAATCGCATTTGGTGGTGTCTACACTGATAGCAACAGTAACATTCTCTGCAGCTTTCGCAGTGCCTGGTGGTTTCAAAAGAGAAAAAGCAGATGAGGAGGGAACCGCTGTCCTCATAAGATCTGCAGCTTTTCAAGCATTTATTATAACGGATGCTCTAGCCATGACTCTCTCCCTTTCTGCTGTGTTCGTCCACTTCGTTATGTCATCAAACCCATGTGATTTCCCTTATCTGTTCAAGTATGCCTTCACGTTGACACTGCTTGCTATGGGAACAATGGTGATTGCATTTGTTACAGGCACACATGCGTTATTAGCACCTTGTTTCTGGCTTGCCCTGGTCATTTTGTTAATTGCCTTGAGCTTCTTCGTCTTCGTGCTGCGCGTTCTCATAAGGATAGGATCAGAGGATTATTACTAATCAAGACGCTTTGTTACTCGTACATGCAATAAGCAGATGAATCAATTATTATTTGTTCTAGGGAGTTCTCTAAGGTTCTCCCCATTTCTCCTCCCTTTTTAAGCAGTTACTAATAATTTC
>CP135541.1:2344402-2412079 GCA_032402905.1 Khaya senegalensis
CATCTCAAAATATTACGTAAATTAAAAAATAAATATATTTTTTATAAATCTAAAATTTCATAAATTTAAAAAAGGATTTAAATTATGTGTAAAAAAAAAAAAGGATTTAAGTGGTATAATTTTTTTAAATAATAATTTAATTAATATTTATTTATTTTAATTATTTTATTTTGTGATAAAATTAAAATTATAAAAAAATTGAAGGAGTTGGACGTAATTACACAAATAATAAAGTGAAAATATAGCCTTCTAACAGAAAAACATGTGGAACATGAGATGACTTAAAAAAACAAGTCGCTTATGCTGCTCAAACAATTCAAACAAAGTTTCCTGAAGACAATAAAGGATACATGTACTTGAAGGAGGCAAAGAATCTCCATGTTTGATAATATAATTAACTCTTCCTTTACGCCGATAACAAGCAAAGCTTTAGATGCCCTGCCAAACAATAAATACACATCCCCTTGGAATAAGATTGAAATGTGATCATAAATGCGAGCAGCAAAGGTACAGCTAGTAGTTAAGATCATCTAATCAGGGCTAGATTCCTTCGGTACAAGGTTGCAGTAATCTGTTGAAGATCATCCATCGCAGTTGCACATGTATATAGACATGGGTCCTGATTTGCACAAGGCTGCAGTTGAGGGAAACTTTGAACCCTTCAAGGCTATTGCAAAAGATGTAATTGAGAGCTTGGTAACACTGACCAAGAACACAGTCCTGCATATCAACATCATAGCTCAAGAAGATGAGTCAAAGAGAACAAGATTCGTTAATGAAATACTCGAGATATGCCCATCACTATTATTAAAAGCCAATGCCAAAGGTGATACTCCACTCCATGTTGCGGCAAATGTGGTCACGCTGATGTAGTGAGAGTTGTTGTTAAAAAAGCAAAATCTCTGCATCAAGAGCTCGAGAGCGGGGTAAGAGCTGCCAGGCAAATGATCGGGATGATCAATAAAGTGAAAAATACAGCACTCCACGAGGCAGTAAGTAACGATAGACTGGATGTTGTGAAAATATTAATGGAAGAAGAACCTGATTTTCCATATTGTAGTAATGATTATGGTGAAACGCCACTCTACATGGCTGCCGCGAAAGGATCTTACCAGATGATAGATGCAATATTAGAAAACTGCCCATCAGCGGCTCATCAAGGTCCAGATGGAAAAACAGCTTTGCATCCAGTAGCCGCCCAATATGGTTCAGGTAAGCTGATAAATTATGGACAGCTAGTTAATGAATCTATGAATAATAGTGACAACGTACTGATTCAAGAACTTAAATGACTATCCAATCACTATCTAATTAAGGTAAACATCATTCTTGAACTGTGGATATTTTTGTTTATTATTCTATTTATTTTCTTTTAGGTTTGTTAAAAAGAATATGTGACAAAAAGAAGGGTTTGATCAGAGAAAGTGACCAATATGGTTGGACTCCAATCCATTACGCCGCATATTTTGGTTGGGAAAGGAATGTAAAGCTGTTATTAGAATTTGATAGATCTGTTGCCTACCTTGCTGACAATGATAGGAAGATGACTGCCCTTCATTTAGCAGCCGCCCAAGGTCACGCGGAGATGGTTGAACTAATCATTTCATATTGTCCGGAATGCTATGAACTAGATGATCTCAGAGGTTGGAATGTCCTTCATTTTGCCGTCGTTAGTTTCAGTGCTGAACAATTGAAAAAACTTATGAAAAATCCTTTAGTTAGAAATCTCGTAAATGAGAAAGATGACAAGGGCAACACTCCTCTTCATGTGCTTGCTGCTTTTTGTCCAAATGCATCCTCTGAAATTGTCGGCAACAACAGTGGAGGTGATTATCAGGCTGTCAACAAGGAAAATATGAGCGTTGTACGTATAATGAAAGATGAATCCCATCAGCTCCGGGTAATTGAATTGCCTCTTAAGTTAATGTTACAATTAATTCCTAAGAGAAGAGATCAACCAAAGGAATGCGTCTCCTTTTCTTCTCTTTTTCTTCCTTGCTTGTTTTTTTAATTATATATATATATATATATATTCCAAATAATTAATGACCAATATATACATGACAGCAAGAAATCCTAGCGTTATACAATGATGTTGCCAGAAGTGGACAATATCCACAAGGTTTTATCCGGATCAAACAAAAAGGAGAAAGTCAATATGAAGAAATTCGATGGTTTTGGAGAAGAATAGATGAATATTTCATTGGAACCTCAGAAGCTGCAGAGTCTCATTTGATAGTGGCTGCACTGATAGCAACAGTAACCTTCGCCGCAGGATTCACCTTACCTGGTGGCTATAAGAGTGATGAAGGCCCAAACCAGGGCACTGCAATTTTAAGTAGAAAGACAGCATTTCAAGCATTTGTTGTCACAGATGCCATAGCCATGGTCCTCTCCCTTTCTGCTGTCTTTGTCCACTTCATTATGTCACTCAGGGTATTTAAGAAATTGGTTATTTTATTTGCTTTTGCCCTTTTGTTCACCATTGTTGCGATGGTAGCAATGGTCATTGCATTTATTACAGGCACATACGCAATGTTGTCACCGTCTTTAGGGCTGGCCATAACCACTTGTTTCATTGGCTTGAGTTTCTTCCTCTTAATGTTGTACTTGTTATACAAGGCCGTTTCATTTCGGCCGGCCATAAAAGAAAATTAGCTGCCGTGCCACGGCCAATAAAAGTTTACATCATCTTCCAATGGCAAGTAGAAGAATTTAACAATGACATGTCAACATGTCATTATGTCAATGTCTGTTAGTTTGATCCAACAAGGAAGAATAGGAGATGAGCTCTCGCATGTTTAGAGCGTGCCTTTCCATCGTCCTTGTGTAATTTATAGAGTCGTGATGCTAATTTTGTATTCGAGTACTTGTGATGAAGCAATTATGAACTCGTTTATTTCCAGGGTGACATCCTATCATTTGTTATATATTTATTTCTTGGTTCATGTAGATGTGGAAGATTTACACAAGTGCTAATGTATAGGTTCGTCACCTCAGAGATCGGGCTCAAGTCAACTTAATAGAATAGATGTAAAATCTCCTTAAGTTTCCAGATCAGATTACCAGGTACCATTTATTAGTATCTTAGAAGGTCTAAGAAACAGAGGTTGATGACATGAACACATTCAGAATCACAAATATTTTCAGTATTCTTCCCAAATGCAGACATGCCTTGATTTTCTGGATAAAGGGAAACAGCTGGAAAGACCAGAGGGAGAGTTGAGCAAGGACCTTTTTTATTTTCCCCTTTTTTCTGGGTATTAATGCACTAAGGCAAATTATCAGAATCCATAGCATCTTTCCCCTGTTTATTGGAAACATTTGATTGATGTACATGTGCAAATGTGCACCAAACAGTAATACCGAAACTAATTAGTAATTTAGAGAGTGCCCTGTATACATATGCCTCAATAATTTTGTCCAAGTAGTTCAATTAGAAAATTCAGGAAGAAAATAAGGACTCATACAGGTATAACTAAGGCAAAGAATTGAATCCTTCTTGTTGATTGGCCATGGTAGAGCTTATCAATTAATCACAATTAAGAATTGAACTCATTTAATGTAAATTGGGGATAGAATACAAAGTGTGATAAAATATTTTCAGTTTATATACTTCCCTTCCAGTTGAGAGTGATCTCTCACCAGTGAGCACAAAAAGTTACATTCCCTCGCCCAAGTCTAATTCAATTTGGGTCAGGATTTTATGGTAAAAAAGTGGATTTTGGTATAGCAAGTCAGTCTAGGATCATTGCACACCACATCCCAAAATAAAAAAACCAATTTCGTGGAAGAAATACTTCACAAGTTTAATGGCAAAGGTTACTCCACTCCTTGTTGCTGCAGAGCTCGGGCTTTCTGTTATGGTGGACCGCAAGTGCTTATTATGTACCTAAAAGAAAAAGAGAAAAAGCTCAACATGAAGAGCTAGAGAGCCGGGTAGGCACTACCAGGCAGCAGAGGACTGACTGCCTCAATCTTAAGGCTCACGTTTGCTGTTATTTATTACTGGGAGGATCATGCACAACTTTCATTTGTACTAGGTTAATTGATCCTCAAATCCCAACAAGACTCAAAACCACATTAGCAGAGCAGGGACCATTAGCAGCTGCTAACACTTGCAATATATTTCAACACATGCCAAAGAAGGACCACCAGAGGTTTACGAACAGTATATTGACAAATCACAAGCTAATAGTTTCAAAAACTTGAAAAGGTCCACAGTGTAACAGGGACTAGCATTTCAGCATTCTTAACATATTAACTAATATCATCTACAACTGCATCGATAACATATAGACTGGCTTTCAAGTAGTCCACAAAACAAAAGGTGGAGCAGAAAAGCTTCCCTAAGAAACCGGTCCTAGAAAATCACCCTCTAAACTGACCAATGCCTGAAATTCCCTTTCTGCCTCAAGCCACTTTGTTCCAATCACAATGAAACGAACCACAACATCTTTCTCAATCTTTGGGTGCATACAAGTTTTTCCTTCAACAGTAAAACAGTTATTTTTAATTGCTAATTGAGTTACTAAAATAATAAAAATTTAAGAGTAAGAATTCAGTTTGTATGTTTATTATTAATTAGTTCATATATTTATAACATTTTCACCTTTTTATACTTAGTGTTTCTTAAATATTTTATTATGTTGATTAAAAATTTTAAAAATTGATATAAAAATTATTTCTTTTTATTTACAAATTTTTTTGCGATATATTTTTTTTTCAGCATCTCAAAATACTACATAAATTAAGATATATATATATATATATATTATAAAATTGAATGAGTGGAGTGTAGTTGCACAAAGAATAAAGTGAAAATATAACTTTTTTTAAAAAAATAAAAAATAAAAAAAATGAACCTGGAATGACATGTAGTGTGTTAATTTTCTTTGACAACCCAAAAGCCAAGTCACTTGTTAAAAAAAACACTGTCCTCTATAACCTCAGAATTCCTTTTCTGCTGATCAAGCAGTTCAATCAAAGATTCCTGAAGAAAATAAAGGATATATATATTTAAATGAGGCAAAGAATCACTATCTTTAATAATATAATTAACTCTTTCTTTACACTGAAATCTTTAGATACCTGTCAAAGATAAGTATACATCTCTTTGGAATAAGATTGAAATGTGATAATAAATGTCAGCAGGAATCTCATAATCCTTTTGTGCTGCTCAAGTAGTTCAATCAAAGATTCCTGAAGAAAATAAAGGTTATATGTATTCAAATGAGACTAAGAATTACCACCTTTGAGAATATAATTAACTCTCTCTTTACACATAGCTCAAGCAAAACTTTAGATACCAGCTAAATAATAAAGTATACATATCTTTGGAATAAGATTGAAATGTGGGGTGTAGTATTTTGATCCAAATTACCATTTTTTTTTATCAAAATTGAGTAAAACATTTAAGTACAGAAGACAATATTAAGTCTAAAAATTGTGCCATTTGATTTTAATTAAAAAAAAAAACCCTAAAGAAGAGAGTATGCATCCTTACAATGAACAAAAACGAAATGTTACAGATGACACAAATTGCAAAAGAAATAATACCAGTTGAAGCAAGTAACATACTATCTTTTTGGCATGCTATAGAAGTATCAAAAATTTCCAAGGACTCTAGATATTTTCTTTTCTTCTTCTTCTTTGGCTTGAGGGTGTCATGTACGGAATGCCCAATGAGCAAAGTCGAGGTTGACTTATTTCTCTCCTTCATCAAAAAGTCTATATACTACAACTAATATGTAATTTGTTGAAATAAAACTGATTAAGCCTATTAACTAATTTTAAGATTCATGTCAGTATTATGATCATACTGTATTGAAATTTATGTATTTCAATCATCATTCTAATTCTAATAAGCACTTTTAGGAGTCTAAAAGAAAAATTCAAATATTCAAATTTAAATTTAAAATGAGCACTTTTTAGAGTCTAAAAGAAGAATTAAAATATTTAAATTTGAATTTAGTAAACATTAAAAGTTATTTTCTTATTTTAAAAAAACAATTATAGTTATTGATTATTTGTCTATTTAAATGCTTATAACATTATTGTTTCAGTTAAGAAAAACAATGCTCTCATTTTTTTCATATTTCTCTCTTGGACTAAAATTCTCAAGCTCACTTTTCATACTTTGATAATCAAAGTCAACGCAATCATGTTCCAAAATTTTCTCCTTCCCATATGCATTAGCGCTTATATACCTATCCTTAATTGAAAAACCAAACTAACCCAATGGAATCTGCATCCACTGTGAATGAAGCAGCTCCATTATTAGACAGCAACGGCGAGAGTCAGGCGTACATGGATCCTAACTTGTTTGAGGCGGCAGCTAAGGGGAATATGGAACCCTTCAAGGATTTTGCGGCGGAGCAAATTGAGAGCTTGGTAACAAAGACCAAAAATACAATTCTCCATATCAACATCATAGCTCAAAACGAGACATTGGTATCAACCAAGTTTGTGGAAGAAATACTTGACACGTACCCATCACTGCTATTCCGAGTTAATGCCAAAGGTGATACTCCACTTCATGTTGCGGCAAAATGCGGTCATGGTGATATGGTGAGAGTTCTTATTCAAAGAGCAAAAGCTCAGCATCATGATGATCTGGAGGGCGCGACTGCAGCTGCCAGGGAGACAATCAGGGCGACGAATAATGATAAAAGTTCGGCGTTGCACGAGGCAGTGCGACATGGTAATCTCGATGTGGTGAAAATATTGACGAAAGAAGACCCTGATTTTCCGTATTCTGCTAATAATAACGGCCAAACGCCACTTTATATGGCTGCCGCGAAAGGATCTTCCCAGATGGTGCGTGAAATTTTAGAAAACTGCAAATCAGCAGCACATGAAGGACCCAGTGGAAAGACGGCTTTGCATGCGGCGGTCATGGCCTTCAAGTCAGGTAAGTTTATCCGCTTTCAATTGGATTTTCAACATTTATATCATCATAATTACATAGAAATTTCCCCTAACCTTGCTATTAAGCAGCAATATTTTCCCAAAAGTACGTCGCGTTGACCATTTTGCTAATAGTAAAGAGATGAATGTATAGCATTTTCACCGACTGAATGATGTAATTATTACATGTTTACATCTCTCATTTGTAATTTGACCATGATCAGCATATATTTTCCCAGAAGAATTTGGATTGCATGCATGGTTCACAATGCAGTGGTAGTTTCAGGCACATATTCACTGAATTTAAGGTATAAGTGACTTAGTTTTTGACTTGTATATTTATCTTGTGTCTTAGGTTTGACAAGACAATTACTTGAGAAAAAGCAGAGTCTAATCAAAGAAACAGACGAAAATGGGTGGACTCCACTTCATTACGCTGCATATCATGATCAACCTACCATGGTAAAACTGTTATTAGAATTTGATCCATCTACTGCGTTCACTGCTGACAAAGATCGAAAGATGACTGCTCTTCATTTGGCAGCTGGTCAAGGGTATGGCAATATAATTGAGCAAATTATTTCCATGTCTCCACAATGTTATGAATTGGTAGATAGCAGAGGTTGGAATGTTCTTCATTTTGCCATGGTTAGTTTAAGTCGTACGGAGTTGAAATTTTTTTTAAAAAATCCGTTAGTAAACAGTCTTATAAATGAAGGGGATGACAAAGGGAACACTCCTCTCCATGTTCTTGCTAGTGGGGGTTGTCGCAACTACTATCGGATCGTCGGGGGGAATAGAAAAGCCGATCATCACGCTCTTAACAGGCAAAATCTTAGTGTTGCACATGTATTAAATTTTGGCTTTCCCGAGCTCAAGGTAATTTGCTTACTAAATACATTATTAGATTAAACCATTTGTCTATAGGGCCCGGGGGTTTACGGTAGAAAAGGGTAGTATCGAAAAAGGAAAATCTGTTGTTCAGCCTCTTTTGTTTTTCATTGCTTTATTATTATTTTTTTAATTCACATGATCCTCAAATTAATAATCAAATGCAAATTACAGCAAGAAATCCAAGAATTGTCCAACTACAATGGTAGTGGACAATAACCAAGAGGTGTAATTAGAACACAACGATTGAAACCAGAATCTGTTAAAATAATGGAGAAGGCGAGAGAGTCACATTTGGTGGTAGCTGCACTTATTGCAACAGTAGCATTCGCTGCAGCCTTCACCATTCCTGGTGGTTACGGAAGCGAAAAAGGCTCGGAACAGGGCACTGCAATCCTAAGGAGAAGTTTAGCTTTTCGTGCATTTATTATAACAGATACACTAGCGATGATCTTTTCCCTTTTTGCTGTCTTTGTTCACTTTATTATGTCAGTTCCGAGATTTCAAACCTTGCGGGTCTTGTTCGGTATTGCCTTTTTTAGCACGATGATTTCCATGGGAGCAATGGTGGTTGCATTCATTACTGGGACATATGCAATGTTAGCACCTTCCTCGGGCCTGGCGATCGTCACTTGTTTCATTGGCTTGAGCATCTTCCTCCCAGTGCTTTTGGCGATCAGACATAGCCTTATATAGTAAGATTGATTAGTTACTCATCAACAATGGTTATTTTCTTGGCATACCTCGGCTTAATTAATTGTCTGCAAGAGTATTTTTTTCTGGTTTGGGATTTTGTTTTTCTTTTTTTGTTTTGTTTGTTTGCTATAAAACCTACAGTATAGGCTAGAGAATTTTTAAGGAAAGAAAAAAAGAATAAACAGGTGTTGTTAGGATTTGATAGATCTGCTGCGTTCATTGTTGACGATGATTGGAAAATGACAGGTCTACATTTAGCAGCCGCCCGATGACAGAAATACATTGTGGACCTAATCATATCATATTCTCCAGAATGTTGTGAACTGGTCGAGTTAAATGGGCTGAAAGTGAAGAAAGGTTTTTCAGTGACTTGCAGTAGAGAAAACTTTGGAATAAAAGCTGAGATTATTGTATTGCCTTTCTTAGTTTACAGTGATGAATATTACAAGTTTATATACTGTAAGATTATGCTAGAAGCCCTAGGAATTTAGGGTTGTAATCACAAAAAATAAGAATATAGGTAAAGGACATTCTGTTATGTACTATTCTAAAGACTGCTGGGGGGAATGGTGCAGAGTCCCTTCAATTGCTGGATTGCTGAGAATTGTTGCCCTTACTCAATGATGTCTTTCTTGTGTAACAGGGGCAATATATACACGGCTAGGGCTGTTTTTTATGCAAGGTAGGAAGATCTTGGCATGTCAGGACGATCTTGGCAAATTGTGACATGGCTGGAGGATCTCAGGATGCTGATTTGGTATGGTTGAGTAGAAAGCTATCTTGTTTGACTGGTCGATATTGATAGAGGTTGGAACCTTCTTCACTTGGCTGTGGTTAGTTTAAATGGGCGATGTCTGAAGGATCTCTTGGAAAAGCCATCACTCAAAAATCTTACACACCAGAAGGATGTCATCGTACGGAAACTGTTGGCGACCAAATTTCTGTCCCAAACTTTTTCGCGGTTTAAGGGCGTCGGTGATCAGTAATGGTATGCTTATTGGTTGCTCTGATGCGTAAAACTTGAGTTCCCTGCAAATGGTTGCCCCTAAACTGAACTTTCGTGCTCAATGAATGGTATGGTGATGCGTTGGAGAGGTAAGACAACTCTTAAACCCCACACAACTCTTAAGCAAGGAAGACAACTCTTAACCTTGACCTAAGCCCAAGCGAACCTAAGACAACTCTTAAAGGTTGGCCGAAAATAAGAATATGCTGGCAAAAACTGCAATATTATTAAAAGTTCCAAAAGATGATGATCGCATGATGAAGGCCTATATTTATAGCCTTGAGTTGCTTATTCGTTCCTATTTTCTTATCCTAATTTGACTATGACAAAGATATCTAAATAAGATAGACATATAAAAGAAACTTCCTATTTAACTAAACAAGAAAGATTAATAAAGGAATTGCTTGCAGATGCCTAATTGGTGTCAAACTTCCTGATTAGCGAAGTTTCCTATTGTTGTTGACATTCTTGTTTGATGTGGATTCCTTATGCCTTTGCGGATAAGGCCAAACTCTGTGTGGGCTTCCTCGTGGGTAGGATCGTGGGCCTGTGTGGTGCCTTGTGAGCCCATTTCCTCGCACATGTTAGTCTCCGTGGCTACACGTGCTGCTTTTCGCTGCTTTCGATACTTCCATTGACACTCGCGCTCCTTTTGCCTTCTCAGGTCCTCAACAGAAACAGTCCTCTTCATGTGCTTGTCGTTTTATGTCCAGAGGGTAATTTATTCATGCTTGTTAAAGAAAATTGTAGGGACACTGCAATTTTTATTATTATTGCTATCTTTATTATTGTTGTATACTTTTTAAATCTCTCTTTAGTTTTTTTAAATGACTTTCCAAAATGGTTTAGGTCAAATAATTTTAATAACAATTATTTAGCATGACATGTATTAATTTTTTTTATTTGCAATAATTATTTTTATAATTAGTTTATTTTGCACTATATATATATTTTTTATTTTTTATTTATAAAAATTATTTATAAAAAAATTAAATATAATAGCTTTCACCTTATACACTAATAGTGGGGGAACGAAATCGGACTAAATACCAATACCTATTATGAGTAGAAGAACTGAGGTCAAAACAAGGAAGAAATCAAAAAGTTATCTTGTAATGTTGGCAGCAGTGGGGAGCATCCACTCGGTGTTATCCGGATAAAAGGAAAGTGGGAAAATCTATATGTTGAAATTCGACCGCTTTGGGAATTCATAGATAAATATGTCATTGGAGCCAAAGAAGCTGCAGAGTCACATTTGATAGTGGCTGCACTAATAGCAACAGTAACCTTCGCTGCAGTGTTCAGCTTACCCCGGCGGTTACACGAGTGAGAAAGGTCCAAACCAGGGCACTGCAATTTTAAGTAGTAAGACAGCATTTCAAGCATTTGTGGTCACAGATGCCATAGCCACGGTCCTCTCCCTTGCTGCTGTCTTTGTCCACCTCATTATGTTACTCAAGGCGTTTAAGGAATTGGTTAAATTATTTGCTTTCGTCCATTTCTTCACCATTGTTGCCATGGAAGCAATGATGATTGCATTTGTTACAGGCACATACGCAATCTTGTCACCTTCTTCAGGGCTGGCCATAGCCACTTGTTTCATTGGCTTGAGTTTCTTCCTCCTAATGTCGTACTTGTTTTACAAGGATTTGTATTATCGTATCCAAACAAATAGCCTTGCCAATATAGGTTTACCTCATCTTCCAATGGCAAGTAAAAGAATTCAATAATGACATGTCATTATGTCAATGTCTATCAGTTTGATTCCATATGGAAGAATAGGAGATGAGCTCTCCTATATTTACAGTGTGCCTTTCCAGCATCCATGTGTAATTTATAGAGTTGTGATTCTAATTAAGTTTGTATTCAAGTAATTGTGATGAAGCACTTATTGACTCGTTTATTTTGAGGATGGCATCATATTATTCCTTATATATTTATGTCTTGGTTCATGTAGATGTAGTAGAGTTACACAAGTGCTCAACTAACTTAAAGGTATAGCTTTGTCGCTTCAGAGATCGGGCTCTAGTCAACTTAGTAGAATAGAGGTAAATTTTGCTCAAGATTCCAGTTCAGGTTACCAGTTACCATTTATTAATATCTTTGAAGGTCAAAGAAACAGAGGTTGACGACAAGAACACATTCAGAATAACAAATATTCAGCATTCTTCCCCAATGCTGACACGCCATTATTTTCTGGGTAAAGGGGAAGAACGGGAAACTGGAAAGAACAGAGGGAGAAACTACTAAGGCAAATTATCAGAATCCTTAGTATCTTTACCCTGTTTATTGGAAATATTTCTTTGGTGTACATGTGCAAATGTGCACCAAACTGTAATTTGAAATCAAAAACTAATTAGTAACCTGGCGATTGTCCTATATACATATGCCTCAATAATTTTGTCCATGTGGTTCAATTAGAAAATTCAGGAAGAAATGAAGGACATAGACAGATAAAACTTCGGCAAAGAATTAGAATCCTTATTGTTGGATGGCCATGGTATAGCTTATCAATTAATCACAGTAAATATTGAACGCATTGAATGCAAATTGGGGATAAAATCCAAAAGGGTGATAAATTTTCCAGTTGATTACACTTCCCATCAAGTTGAGAGCGATCTCTCTCCAGTGAGCACACACAAAATTGCATTCCCTCACCAAATCTAATTCAATTTGTCTCAGGACTCGGGACTTTTATGGCAAAAAAGTAGATTTTGTTATAACAAGTCAGTCTAAGATCATTACACACATAAATCCTGATGATTTGCACAAGGTTGCATGCGGTCCGAGGGCAAGGTTTAACCGTTTAATGAATTTGCACCACATCTTCACGCCAAACAAAATACAATATTGCACATCACATCACCTCCCAGAGTAGAAAAAACCAAGTTCGTGGAAGAAATACTTGACAAGTTTAATGGCAAAGGTGACATTCCACTCCTTGTTGCAGCAGAGCTCGCGCTTGCTGTTATGGTGGACTGATAGTGCTTATTATGCAGGTAAAAGAAAAGAGCGAAAGCTCAACTTGAAGAACTAGAGAGTGAGGTAGAAGCCACTAGGCAGATGCTGAGATTGACCAACAATAAAGGAAATACAATGGCTGCCGTGTAAGCAGCAGATCTAAATTTTCAGTAAGGTTAGAGAATCAAGGTACGCAGCAGAGGACTGATTGCCTCAATCTTAAGGCTCACGTTTGCTGTTATTTATTACTGGGAGGATCGTGCACAACTTCCATATAAACAAGGTTAATTGATCCACAAATCCCAACAAGATTCAAAACCACGTTAGCAGAGCAGGAACTATGTGCTTGCTATCATACGAGTGAGTTTTCTTTCTCTAGTTATATGGCAGAGAACATAAAAACTGCATTGGCAAAGAGAATTACGATGCAAGTCCCCAGAAAGATGATTCCAGCTGCTAACACTTGCAATATATTTCAACATATGCAAAAGGACCACCCGAGGTTCACGAACAGTATATTGACAAACCACAAGCTAACAATTTCGAAAACTTGAAAAGGTCCACGGCGTAACTGGCAGTAGCATTTCAACATTCTTTAACATATTACCTAATTTCATCTACAACTGCATCAATTACATATAGACTGGCTTTCGAGTAGTCCACAAGACAAAAGGTTGAGCAGAAAGGCTTCATTAAGAAACTGGTCCTAGAAAATCACCCTCTAAACTGACCAATGCCTGAAATTCCCTTTCTGCCTCAAGCCACTTTGTTCCAATCACAATGAAACGAACCACAACATCTTTCTCAATCTTTGGGTGCTTCTCACTAAGGAAAACTGGATTCTCAGCCTGAAGATAATGGTAATCAGGCATTTTTGTACAAGAGAGATATATGTTTTCAATTGGCCCACACCTCAAGAAAACCCCATGCTTCAGCACCTTGTGTACAGTCCCCTCTAAGATTTCTCCCCTGAAAATTTTGAAGGTGATGCCACTGAAAACAACAGGAAACAGCACCTCCCCTGTGTTCTGCCGAACTTTTCCCTCCCCTATGCTCTCCAAAGTTGTGACAGCAAGATAGTATCCAAGATCTTTGGTGGCCTTTCTGCAAGCGAAGTCATCCAACAGGCGGACAACAATAGACCTTTGGAGCATCAATCCTTTTGCATCTAGATTTTCAGCAGCAATTACAACATTCCAAGGCAACTTTACTTTGAGAAACATTTTGCTCCACCTGCAATAAACCAAATGTGTAAGATAATAATCAACTTTAATTTAGTTTTGATTCCCTCTAGAATTTGTCTTTATATATGTGATGAGATCATCTATATACTTTTGAGTGGATCTGGTAGAGTTACTGCAAGTACATGCACACTATATTTTAAGTGAAAAAAATTAAACAAGAGATATTTGCATCACTTTCAAGCAACAGAAATATAGAACAATAGCATGATGATGCTGGTGGTAGGTTGCGCCTGATGACAATACAACAGAAATTGTGGCACTCAAATATGTAATCATAATGCAAAGTGGTGCTGTTATAGAGAGACAATTAGCCAAGCAGTAAGCCAGTTGTGTGGTTAAAGGTTGTGAATGCAGGGCTCAAGGTACTGCTGAGACGACAAAGGAATTATTACCTAGCACATATAAAAATTTCTATCAAAGATCTTGAATAACTACGAGTATATCAATGCTAGTATGGACATCAAATAAACATCATATGAATCTCAAAATAAGAATGTTACAGGCGAAAAAAAATGCTTCAACAGCATCTCCAAGGAAAAAAAAAAAAACCCTCTGAGGGTGAACCTCTATTCTTGTATCTTCCTGAGGTTCTCAGAACATGCTCAAGAGAGAACTTAATAAGTTCAAGGTTGAGATAAAAGATACTACCCTTCATACCACCATACTAAAACTTTTAAGCTAAGTCTATCCAAAATAATGAATTTAACTCATAACTTATAGTACTTTTAAACATAGCCCTGTTCTCAAGGGTAAGAAATTGTTGGAAAACAAGAATTTGAAATCTTGTGGCTGCTGATTGTGTTCCCCTGCTAGGTCTGCCATTCATACCATTGTTCTGCAGGAAAACCCAATTTTAATAACTATAAAAGAATCACCCCCCAAGCTATCCCGTTAAAGAAACTCCCTTTACTATTTTTCTTTTTTGCCTCAGTTTTGATGTCTCTTCATTAGAAACAAGCCCAATCTTATACTAAACAAAACATAGAAAAATCCTCAAACTCAAAAATAAAGAACATTTATCACAAATGAAAACTCTTCAACTGACCCAAAAAGACCTCTATCAAAATTACCAACCCCCAAAAGACTAATTACAACCATCTAAAACCCTAGGATAAGAACTAAACCCTAAAAAATAAATGCATTATGAACAAATGAAATGCCTTTCAAATGCTAAAAGTACAAAACATACAGTCAACAATTCCCATCTTCAGTTACAACCCAAGGGCCCAAGGAAAAAAATTAAAAAAAAAAAAAAATCAGATAACAAAGATGGAAAGAAAATTAGGGTTGATTAATAAAATCTTACTCAACCAGTAGAATGAAGAAAACCCTTTTCTGATTCTCCGAGTCTGCTAATCGTCCTTCAACTCGCGTGCATGGCGGGAGTGAACCACTCCCACTGAAAATACAGACCCGGCTTGCGAATCTTCTGCTCGAAAAATACCGAGCGTTGTGGGACAGGTCGACAACTTTTTTAATTTTTATTGGTCAAAGTACAAAACAGGCCAGTGATATTATCCAAATAAAATAAAAAGTATTAACAAATAAGGCCCTGAATTTTGATAAAATAATAAATTAGGACATACTTTTGTCATTTGTGCTAAATTAATTCCTAATACTTAAGGGGTAACAAGTTTTTACATATTCCATTAATTCTATACAAATACGACATAAAATTTATAAATTTTAATTATTATAAGATGACATGATTATAAGATATTAAGTTAAAATTTAAAATTTTAGACATATAAATTCATTTATGATATAATTAAGTATTCGAATAATTATATTGTTTTAACTATTTATGATTTAATAAATTTATTTTTATAATTTTTATATTTTAAAAAATTAGTTAAATTTATATATTTTTAAAAATTATTTAATTATATTTAAAATAAAATTAATTAGTATTTAATAATATATTACTATATGAATTATAAGAATATATTAAAAATAAGATACAAATATTAAATAACTAATAAGATTATAATTTATTTAATTATTTAATAATCGTACTAAATTATAATTTTATTTTATTAATAAGACTATTAAACAATTAAGGATCCAATTAGTCTTTTTAAATATGACACGAATTCAATAATATGCTGTTATTTCAATTGTTATCCCTCATAATAGACAGGACTAATATAAAATTAATGAACAACAAAGGAGTTAGGGATAAATTTGTTAAAATTACTAATGTCTATTCATTGTTTCACCAAAACTCAGGGACCTATTTATTGTTATTCACAATAGAAAATTTGGCAAGCTTAAGTCACAACACAATAGAATGCTTGCACTATTCAATCCCTGCCAATTCTATATTGAAATTGGAACACTGAGACAACAATAGAAATCCAGTAGAGAGCACCCATCATTTGTAATGACAGTATGCTGAGAACAAGCCTTTGAAGTTTCAGGTTCTATTACTGCATGATTATGTACAAGCATTTTACAAGTCGATTTCATCAGTCCCAGATGGTGAAATTGGTCTGATGGATTCACCTTCTACTCGCCCAAATATCAGAAATTCCTTCTCTAAGTTTCTCCCTTTCTCAATCCATTCCACTCCATTTACCAAGAACTTGGTCTGTTGCTCAAGGACCAATAATTTTAGATTCAACTAAATCCAATGTAAAAATGTCAAATCATAAAACCTCACAGACTAACTTGCTCAAATACAGAGCCATGGACAATCACATTCGCCTTCCACTGAGCCAACTATGGACATTTGTTAATATTGCCCCCCAAAGGTATGGAAAATGCCAAATCCAGGGAACTCAGAGGAGTCATGAAGAGAAACAAGAAGCAATCACCGCAAGAATGAAGTACCAGAAGTCATTTTCTATTTCAATCACACATCAACTTGGATTCGCCCAAACCATTGGCAGACATAATCTGACTATTGCTAGAGAGTATGAATAATGAAACTTCTATTACAAATTGGAAAAGTTTCTCTCAACATAAGTAAGAAGGAAATATGGATCCAATAGTTTTTCAAGCTAAGGCACCATCTGATGCACATTTTAACAAAGCTTAAGGGACAGAACATTGTTGTCAAAGTTATCTAATGCTAGCAAATAAAAACTGTCTACAGCAATGATCAATTAGCATTATGGAACTTGTTCTATTGCCACCGGAGCTTAATTTCCTCGCAACTGGAAACACGAGTGTTTTTTAATGCTAAGGAAACAGTATCTAAGACATTTAAACCAAGTATGAAATCCCTGCTGAAGTCCACAATATTTCAAGAAAACGCAAATAACAAGGTTGTAACCCAAATGAAATCAGTAACTCTCTGGAAGAACAAAATAAAAGGATCATTTTCAGACCAACATTTCCAGTTGAATTTTGAACAGAATGATTTATTCCTCCTATCAACATAACATCAGTGATTCTGGTTTTTAACTAGATCTATTTGAACTTTATTTTTCATGCAGCACCGAGCAAATCAGCACACACCCAAAAACCACATTAGCAGTTTGCTCGATGTTTGATCAAATTGAGCAATCTATTTGGTTGCATACCTTCTCTTCCTCAAATCTTTGGGGTAGCCAAACTCAGGTTTACAATAAGTCTCCTTCCTACTCTTGCATATTCTAACGTAATCTACGCTAAGCTCCACTAACACTAACAACAGCCAAAAATACTAAACTTCAAAGAATTAAGATCAAAAACATTGACAACAAAATTTCAAAATTTGAAGTATAGACAAATCATTAAGACCATTTCCAAGAATCGCAACAGTCCAATGCAAGAAAAGAGAACGTTTATATAATGCATAAAGAAATCAAGTCAATGAGCTTCATGGTTTAAAGAGAAATGACCTGAAAATATACACAGAAGTAGAAAAAGGAAGTTAGTGTTTACTTGCTGGGAAATTTGGAAGAGATGTAGAAAACTTGTGGGTATAAACAAAAAGAAGAGAAGAAAGTGCTCATACATACATACATATATTAAATGATAAAATATCAAATTTAGTAGAGCGATTTTATTTTATTTTGATATCATTATGGACATGGGTAAAAACACTGGTCTCCCTCAGTCTCGGAATAAATATGATTGAGCTTCCAAAACCCAAAACCTCCCATTTGTGTTAAACCTCCAGCGGTTGCGATTGATGTCTGCTTTTTTTTGGCTAAATTTATGCGCTGAATATTTATCTCTTAGCTAATGATATGGCTCTAGTCCCCAGTCGCCAGTTCTACCCAACAACCACCATTTTCGATTCGTTTCAATCCTCCTTTTCTAAGTTCCACGGCACCCATCTCCCTTTCTTCGGGTATGGTCACTTCATTCCACTTAAAAATCGATTATTTTATCTCAATTTCTCTTCCGATGCAACCCCTGAGCAAAACCCACCAAGAAAAATAAGGTCTTTTTTCACTAGCCAACCTGTTTCTCAATCTGATAAAGATAATAACTTGAACTTAAGTTCTAGTGGTAGTTGGTTAGATAAATGGAACAAACTCAATAAACATAACAGCCCGAAACGACCTCCAACAGTGGTGAATTATCGAAAGAATAATAATGTGGATTTGTCAAGTCTAGGTTTTGCTAGAAGTAATAGTGATGGTAGTTGTGTTGATGATGGTGGTAGTAATACAATGGGGAAGATTGTAGAGAAATTGAAAAATTTTGGGTACATAGATGATGGCAGTGATAATAAGATGAGAGAGAAAGCACCGGAGAGAAGGATTGAAAAAGGGTCTATCGAGGACATGTTTTATGTGGAAGAAGGAATTTTGCCAAAAACACGAGGAGGGCTTTCTAAAGACTCATCATTGGGGTTAGAAGAGGAGGTAGGGAGTGATGGAGAGGTGAATTTTCCGTGGGAGAGGCCGAAAGAGAAAGAAGAGGGAGGGAAGTGGTCAGTGAAGCAGAGGACAAGTAGGACTTCATAGGCTGAGTTCACTCTACCAGAGACTGAGCTGAGGAGATTGAGGAATTTGACATTTCAGACGAAGAGCAAGACAAAGATTGGGGTTGCTGGTGTTACTCAGGCTATAGTGGACAAAATTCATGAGAAGTGGAAAGAATCAGAGATTGTGAGGTTGAAGATTGAGGGTGCCCCGGCACTTAATATGAAGAGGATGCATGAGATATTGGAGGTTTGCCTCTTGTGTACTTTGTTATTTATGTTCTGTTTTTTGATTTTTTGCTGTCTTTTTGGTTTTTCTAGAAGTTGGTAATTTCTTTTGTTCATGATTGCAATTAAATTTCTTCACAGTTAATTGAAGTGAAACAAGAATAATTAAACCCGACTATAATATGAAAGGTGTAAACTGGTACATATGTTCTTTGTCTCAAAGCGTAATTCACTGAGTTTCAATCTTCATGAGGGTTCAAAGTGGGAGCCCCATTCTGTTCATCAAATGTAGAGAACCAAATAAGCTATGAAAAATTAGTGTCTATCTGCTTTGAATACACAGAAGCAGCCTTATACTCCAACATGTGCTCGCTCCTATCCTTATGTATAGACCACTGTATAGGTTAGGGAGATAACATTGAAACACAAATGTCTTGAGTATACCCAATATTGAAGACCTAATAAACTGTTCTCAACGCAGGTGCGGCATCTCAAATCTTGAAAAAGAATAGAGCATATTTAGAGCACACTAACAAACAATATTTGGGAATACGATATAGAAGTTTCCATTTTAGATGCAAGCTGATTAGGTACTTGTTCCTCCCATGTAGTCATCCACCTGATTGGTAAACTGCATTGGGCGTGAGGTTTTCAAGTTTGTATTTTCACTGACAATCTATCACCAAGGCCTCCTGTGATTTTGGTTGTAATTATTGACTGGGTCCTAGATATCAGTTATGATTTCATACCTTGAAAGAGGGAAGATGTTAGAGGCCTTTGTCAAGATTTCTTCAAAAGTCAACCTCTTTTATATTAGTAATTTTTTTTTTCTATCCATAGTCATCTTTAAAGCTCTGTATTACTGTACCACATGATTCACAATGCTGCCCTGCTGTTGATGCTTCAACAGTAATCCATAAAGAGAAAAAACAGTATCTAAGTATTTGTAGTCGTGAGGAACCTAGTATTTTCAGTCACTAGTTAACAATCATTTCATTAAACTTCTTCCTTTTCAATTTGTCTTCATTCTTTAGAGAAAAACCGGTGGATTAGTGATTTGGAGATCGGGCACTGCTGTTTCTTTGTATAGAGGTGTGAGTTACGAGGTTCCATCAGTGCAACTGAACAAACGGATATATAGGAGAAATGAGCTACCTGCAAGCTCCTTACCTCAAGCTGCTGATAAACAGATATACAGGAGACTTGGCATGTCTAGTAATTCCTTGTCAACAGCTACTGACAAAACTGTTCAGAATCCTTCTATATTTGGTTACAATAATAATGCGCATGCGCCTCTAGCATATTTGAAAGCTACTGCTGAGGAGCAGGAAACAGAATCTACGTCAGAAGTAAAGTATGAAGATGAAGTGGATAAGCTTTTAGATGCTCTGGGTCCTAGGTACACAGATTGGCCAGGATGTGGTCCTTTACCTGTGGATGCAGATCTGCTTCCTGGAATAGTTTCTGGTTACCAACCTCCTTTCAGAGTACTTCCTTATGGAGTCAGATCTACTCTTGCGCGAAAGGAAGCAACAAATTTACCAAGGCTTGCCCGTGCTCTTCCTCCACACTTTGCCTTAGGTATGCAACATTATTTAGGGTAAGGTCATATGTTTGTGACCGTGTAGATGATTTCCCAAATAACTATAAATATCCTGTCTCCAGGTTGAAGTAGGCAGCTCCAAGGTTTGGCTGTGGCAATAATTAAATTATGGGAAAAAAGTTCAATTGCCAAAGTTGCACTTAAACGAGGCATACAACTGACTACTAGTGAGAGAATGGCTGAAGATATCAAGGTAATGGAACTAATGAACTAAAGTATTCTGACTCACAGGATTTGTAATGTCATGTCTACATGCATCCAATTATCCCCTATCTTATATTTATCACTTGTGCTCTTTAAACTCTATGCTGCTCATGATGTACTGTTTTTTTCTGATGCAAACATATGCATGCTATGATATTTGGTTGTAAACTAGTTTTAGATATTTAGGTGAATTGGTTTTTAATCTGAGAGATCTCTGTAGATAAGTAATACTTAGAATTTTTACTTTTTAGATAATTTCTATAATTAATAGCAATGTAGTATGTAAGATTGAGATGCTGAACTAATTATAGGCACTTAATATTTGGAGTGAATTAGAAAAAAAAATGATGGCTTGATTGTCTGGATAGTTACTTGGTCAATTTATTTGTTTACTTTTCATCAATGCATCAAGTTATCTATTCGAAATTCAAAGATACTGTATAAAGCATTGGGCAATTTGGATGCAGAAATTGACAGGAGGTACGCTGCTCTCTAGAAACAAGGACTTCTTGGTTTTCTATAGGGGAAAGGATTTCTTATCATCAGATGTCACTGAAGCATTACTGGAAAGGGAGAGGTTGGCAAAGTCCCTTCAAGATGAAGAGGAGCAGGCTCGGTTAACAGCATCAGCCTTTTTCTTACAAAGTGTGGGAACCTCTGAGCAATCTGGAACTGCTGGGACCCTTGGGGAAACTTTGGATGCAAACACTAGGTGGGGAAACAGGTTGGATGATATTGATAAGAAAAATCTGATGAGAGAAGCTGAAATAATGAGGCATGCCAACCTTGTCAGAAAACTGGAAAGGAAGCTTGCTTTTGTGAGTTCCTCTAAACTTGGGATCTTGTCACTATGTCGATATCATGTATTTTTTAGTTACTAGTACTACATCACTGAATACTCATTTTAACCTGCAGCACTTGTATGATGTGTAATGTATTTTTGTTGCTCAAGATTTGCAGATTCTTCTGTTTTGAATTTTTTATATCTTGTCATAAGATTTAATTTAAAATATAGCATGATGCAGCACAGAGCCTTTCGAATCCTTCAGTGACGTCTTTATGATTTGGGCCTTTGCTTTAGTGGCAAAGAGGGGCCTGAGGTTGGGATAAGTTTTAGTTCAAACCTTAACAATATTATAAGGGAAAAAGATTTTATGGTTTGAACTTGGGATTTTTGTGTGTCAGGCTGAACGAAAGCTAATTAAAGCTGAACGAGCCTTATCAAAGGTGGAGGAGTTCTTAAAACCAGCGGTAAGGCAAGCAGACCCAGAGATCATAACTGATGAGGAAAGGTTTATGTTTCGCAAGCTTGGGTTGAGGATGAAGGCTTTCTTACTTCTGGGTAAAACTATCTCTCTAATTATCAGAGTTATCACAGCCTTCATTTCTGAATGTGAAATTTTATGGGAGTAAAATTCCTTATTCAGGTAGACATGGAGTTTTTGATGGTACTGTGGAGAACATGCACTTGCACTGGAAATACCGGGAATTGGTTGAGATAATTGTGAAAGTTAAAGCTTTTGATCAGGCCAAAAAAGTTGCATTAGCGCTTGAAGCTGAAAGTGGAGGTGTCTTGGTTTCCGTGGACAAGATCTCCAAAGGTTATGCTATGATTGTTTACAGGGGAAAGGACTACCAGCGACCTTCCACATTGAGGCCAAGGAATCTTTTGACAAAGAGGAAGGCTTTGTCACATTCAATTGAACTTCGAAGACAAGAGGTATCTGTTGAAAATTTTATATGAAGCTACTGCATTTGTGCAGGAAAGTGAACTTTCCACATCTAAATCTACTGCATTGTATGTATGTAACTAGATAAACTGTTCCATATGCATCCGAGAATACACTTAATTGGTAGAACTCCTTAAAGATTGCCAGTGAAAACAATGTTTTTGGTTCTGATCAGAAAACGGCGGGCTAGGTACCTGATCTATTAAAAAGGGTGAATTTTGCTGCCCCTTTCTAACTTAATTTCCTAGCAACCCAGCTGAACTTTTGTGGGGGCTGGACTGGCCTGCCAACTAACTAATCATGTGTTTGGTGGTGTGGGGGTGAATACATCTTGTGTTGGCCACAACCATCAATCTTCATTGATTACTTTAACCGCTACCAGTATTTTCAGACTCTTCAATCTTGTCTCGTTTTCTAATTATTTTTTCCAACAGGCTCTCCTAAAGCATGTTGCAACTCTGGAGACTGAAGTGGGGAAACTGAGAGATGAAATTGTAAGGCTTCCTTTTTGCATTTTAGCATTCTATTCTAGCCTAGCTGTTGTAAATATGAAAAAGAAATATAGCATTGTCTCTCTTTTCCCTAAGGTTTCTCAACTCTTGCATGACATTGATAGGAACAAATGAACAGCGTGAAGGACACAGGAGATGAGGAGTTGTATAACAAATTAGATTCTGCCTATGCCACTGAAGATGAGGACTCTGAGGTCTGCTTTTAGTTAGCCATCTACACCAGTTATTCCTGTCTGTTAAATCATCTGGTCTAACATTTCATTTGATTCCAATCTTCCTCGTTTACAGGATGAAGTAGATGAGGCATATCTTGAGACATACGACGGTGGAAATGACACTGAAGATGAAAATGATAACTCAATTCACAACCTACCCATGGACTCAAATTATCATTATCAAACCCAAGATGAGGAATCAGAAACGGAACCTCTGGATTCCAAAGCAGAAGCATATGCGGTTCCCAGTACATCTTGCAACAGTGCTGACATTGTAGAGAAAGAAGATAACAGTTTTTATTAATCAGTACAACAGATTGGAAAGAAACAGAAACATCTGTCATCGGCTAGATTAGATTGGCATCTTAAAATGATACCATGCTCCATGAGAATGTACATTGTATAGATAAAACAGTATCTCTTGCCATTGCCTAGGAAAACAATTTGCTCGCACTGTTAGTCTGGTGCAGTGCATGCTTTTTCTGAGAGGACGGTAGTGGAAGAGTATTAATATTGTTACTGGTAAATAATTAACCCTTAAAACCTGGAATAAGATTACTTTCAAACCTGTTAGACCTCGCAGCCGAAACATTTGAATTAAAACTGTTTGAGCCAGTGCCCCCTTGATCAAATGAGGATTCGTCAACTTTGATCATACAGTTTTGGAATATTAAACCAGGTTGATCATGACATCAGCCGTTGAAATTAGATCAAACGGACAAAATTGAAGTCCCTTTTCATAAGACTTGGCTCCATTTCTCCGAGGACAATTCTAACTAGGCTCCTAACTGAACCCATTGACACAGCTTGAGTCCTGTTTGACCCTGGACACAGGGAGAAAAGTTTGACCACGTGTTAATTGTATTAATTAACGACTAAATCCCACTTTCTGGAAGAAGACCGCTAAATCCCCGTTTTGGAAGGAGACCGCCATGTACATGGTTATATATAATAGTTGGAACTAAGCTTTGAAACTCTACGGGAAAATTAAAAAAAAAAAAAAAATAGATGGATGAGTTCTTCTCTGAGCAATTCAATGGCGATGGCGGTATCTTTTGGTTTAACAACTACCAGGCTCTGCCTGTGAAACAAAGTGATTTTGTGCCTTATGCAAACAGACCCAGAATTGAATTCGGGTCAGGGAACGGTAACGGGCCTAATTCCGGGAACGCCAACAAGAAAATGATAGAATTCTTGAGGAGAAGCCATTCTGCAACATTGGAGTCCCGAGTACCTGAGAGAGAACGTAGTCACAGGCACATGATCAAAGAGCGAATGAGAAGAGAAAGGGAGAAGCAAAATTACTTGGTTTTGCATTCCACGTTGCCTCCTGGCACCAAGGTGAATTATTAATGTGTAGTTAATTTATAGAGCAAAATCAACGGGATGATCTTGTTCTGACGTTTTGTTTTTAATGCAGAATGATAAGCAATCGATTATTCAAACGGCTGCGAAGAGAATTCAGGAGCTGCAATGCCGTAAGCAAGAATTGGTGAGGAAAAACTACGAGCTGAAAGCAAAGTTGGAGAAGAATGTTAATGGCAGAAGAAAGATTAGAGTGAGTGTGGCAAATCCAACGTCTGGGGTTTTGCTGGAAATTCTCAAATGCCTGAAGAACTTGGATTCAAGAACCATGAACATTCAATCAAAGTTTTCGGACCAGAAACTGATGGCAATACTGGATATTGAAACTCAGGTTGCATGCATATATAGCTATGGTCCTCTTCAGTTCATCAATGTTGTATTGGTTTTCCAGAATTTTTCAAGTATATCAATGACGATTTCTAATTTCTAAATTGTGATGTTGACGCAGATGGAGGCTGTCGTGCTAGAAGAGGCTGTACAGAGAACACTGCAGAAGGTAGAACAGAAACTTCTTATTCATTTCCTTGAAGATTAAAATACTTATTTAAAAAAGCAATACAAATGCAGCACGTGTAGCTTGAGTTTCTCTTTTGAAAATTGACCAAAGAATTTTAAGCACGCGATGATTCAATGTATGCGATCTTTTTTGTACTCTAATTGGGAACTACAATTGAGAAGTTTCCTGTAAGAAGTCAAAGCTGGGCGTTGAACTAAGCTTAAGCTTAAGCTCGAGGAAGAGAGATTGGTCACTAAGGCCAATACAGTAGCTATTTAATACAACATGACCAGAATAGCGTTAAGATTGAGTTGCCCATTTTATACTCAACATACCCCCTAACTTTACATCTCCTACACCCTCTTGAAAACAAAACGAATTTTCACTAGACAATTGACTGCAAATAACTTGACTCTCTATGGAAAACTTGAGCTGTAGAGTACCGCTTTCTTGTGTCCGAATGTCAAATAAAAAATAAATTTATTTTTATTTAATAATAATAATATCAACTACTTTTCTAATTCAAACATCATTTTCCTTTTCTATAACAATCTCATAAAACATCCATTAAAAAACAATATAAACCAGCTTGCTACAGAGTAAATCAATCGAATTACCAGTTTTAAATGGATATTACAGTAGAAAACATTGGCTAGCCATACAGAGGGTTTTTATAACCCCGATCAAAGGGATATACATGAATTGGATTCACATCCGGTATGTTCAATCTCCAATTAGAAACATGCCACAATATTAATCACAGGATGTTACAGGCAAAAGATCATAGGTAAATATCACTTTTAAATAAATCAAGACTTGAAATTTGGGGCGAGTCTCAAAACAAACAAACCAAAAATAACTTTATGATGCCAAACAAAAGATTAAACTAAAATCAAAATAAAAGCTCTTTAAACTAGAGAAGTTGAATTTCTATTATCTCAATTAACAACTCAAAAACCAAGTATTTCGCTCAACAATCAAAAAGGCAACAAACAAAAAATTGATCAACTTACGATGTTTTCTGAAGATAACAAACAAACTAAATATCCAGAAATCCGGCAGACATCTCACTTGAGAGGAATAAACCTTGAAGAATGAGTAGCACCAATACCAGGTCTACCGTGCTTCACAGGCTTGTAAGAGATAGAGAACTCAGCCAGGTAATGGCCAATCATTTCAGGCTTGATTTCAACCTGATTGAAGGTCTTTCCATTGTACACACCAATGATGCTTCCAATCATTTCAGGCACAATGATCATGTTTCTCAAATGGGTACGAACTGGCTCTGGCTTCTCACCAGCTGGAGCCTCCCTTTTCTGATCCAAAATAATAAAAGTAAACTTTTGGTCACAGCTATACATAAACCAATCTGATTAGTACAAGCAAGAGACTAGGATTTCTATCACAATCCCATCAAAATCTCAAGAAATATATTTAAAATAAGAAATTTTGATTTGATAATTCAAAGGTAATGTGCTAGAAGTGATTGATTTCCCCAATAAACAACATACAACAGATAAGTAACACCATTAGAATCCAAAGCATATGGAAAAATCAACATATAAACCCTAACTACAAAGCCAAACATAAGTCAACTGTTGTAGACAACATCTAGGCTCTTATCAAATAAAACAATTTGTTTCTTTCTATAAATGAGAAACATACTTCATTGATTGAAACAAATATTAACATGCAAGAAACCTCCATCTGCAATATTTTTTTTAATCAGATGCTCATGCTAACACATATGTTTTTAAAAGACTCCTTAATCTAATACATACCACCAATAAATAAATCTCTTTTAATTCGTCAAGTACTACCTACTCCCTTGACCAAAATAAGAATTAAGCTTATGCACTCATCTAAAATCAACTCACTAATTCTTTTATCATTTCACAATGAACCTAGGATGGAAATTAGCTACTAACAGCCAAAACCAATATTCTTAACATCCAAGCCTGATAAACATTGTCATTGTAATGAAGAATCACTAGAAAAGTCTTTGGAATCCAACAACTATGACATGTTAACAAACAACAAATACATCTTTCTTGTTAGTTTAAATTTATGCATGAATCCAAGGAGTATGATCTAGACTCGCTATAGCCCAGACTCATAATGAATATGACAGAAAGACTTGTCAAATACATAAAATGCAAATTATCAACCTAAATTCAACCTTAACCATACCAGCAACGTATGATTAACTAATACATTCCTCATGCCACCCACAAAAAAGCAAGCTAAAACTGCCATTGTTCTCTCATACAAATAAATTCCAACAACAATCATCAATCTATGACATGAAGGCTCTTGCATCATTCGCATGAAAATAATCAACTAGGGTACACTCATCCATTAACAGAAGTGGCAGCTAGGAGCAATGTAATATCTTAATCAATTAACACAAACTACACAAGTATTAAGCAATAAAACCCGTTATCAGTTAACATTTTCGCAGTTTGGTCTGCATTACACCCCTAGCGAGTAATCAGTTTAATAGGATTAAATGGGGTAAACACTCATGTTAGCTATCAACAACAACAACAATAACAACAATAATAATAATAACAACTAATTTCAGACTCCCTTACCAGCTTTAAACCAAAATAAAATGACATTAAACCGCCATATGATGTGTAAATAAATACCACAATGTAACAACTTAGCTTTAATCAGCCCGCACTAACCTAAATAAATAAACCAGCAAACAGGTCCATACACAAAATAACAGGATACCCATATACGAAAATAAATGATAAAAGCAAGAACAACAATAATTTGAGCTAAGAATTATTACCGCCTTGCGAAGCTTCTTGATCAAAGCCATGGGCTTCCTCTTTAGACCCCTCTGAAACCTGAACACAAACATAAAAAGGGAAAACAAAAATTACACTCATTGGCCCAAAAATTACACACATACATACACAGATAATCAGCAACGATGATTACCTTCTGCGAGCACGGGCGGGGAAGAGCTTGACGAGCTCATCAGTGGACATGTCAAGAAGAGCGTCCAAATCCACGCCTCTGAAACTGAACTTCTTGAACGTTCTCTTCTTCGGCACTCCTGTCGCCGCCACCTCCGTTTCGACATCCGCCTGTCCGTATTAACACAAACAAACACAGTTTAGACGACATAAACTGTAAAGCAAAGAGATGGACAAAGAAAGATGCGGAATATTAACCATAGTTGGAAAGCAAGATAAACTGCGAGTGAAGAAAGGCTCCTGCTGGATCGGTTGCCGCTAGGGTTTTTTCGTAAAGAAGTAGATGGGTTTATTAGATTAGGATTTTATATAGTGGTCGCTAAACTTTGTAACCCTAGAATATCACTACCAAAATATTGCAAATAAGGACCTCAAATAATCTTTAATTACAAAGTAATTTTTTTTTTGGGACGTACCGATTATTATACAATTGTAAACTCACTGGGCCTGACCAAGGTGGTGGGACCAGCATTAGTAAAGCCCAGAACGTTGACTTTTGTTCCATGGACGGTTTATGGGCCGAATCGTAAACTGTAGCCCAGCCCAAGAAGTAAAATGACTTTCGCGGACCTTTTTATTCATGTTTTGTTTACTAGAAGCACCCCACCTATATTCCAAGTGTACCCTTCTGCTTAAAAGTACAATCCATATGTTTATTATGAAAAAGTATTCAAAAATCCATTTAATATTATTAACCTAAAATATTAATATCAATTTTATATCATTCATTCATATAATTTTAACAGTTAAAATCAAAATTATTAATTTATATTCAATATTATCAATTTAATATTTTTATTTATTATTAATTTATGTGAATTAATTAATATATTAATTTAAATATCAATTTGAGATTGCAATCGCTTATAATATAATCTATTTTATTTTGTTAAAAAAATAATTAACTATTAAAAAAATGAGTTAGTGTTTGATAAATTATATTTGTGAATGCATTAGAAATTTTAAAAAATAGGGCGATGTATGTTTGATAAATTTAAAATTTAAAGTTATTAAATAATTAATTTATATATTATTTTTATCAAATATAAATATTTTATAAAAAATAAAATAAATGAAGTTAATTTTCAATATAATTTTAAAAGAGTCTTAAGTTAAAAAAATAATAATTCAAATATATTTTTATATTCGGTCTTAAATTTGAATTAAGTAATAACATAATTTTTACTAATAACAAATATAATATTTGAATTTTAACTAAATAAAAAAATTATCGCACATTTGTCCCTTTCCAATGAGGCATTTTATTAAATATTATACTTGTTTGAAAGCTTAATTCAAAACCTTCAAAAACATTAAAACCTCTTCAAAATCCATTGATAGATTTAAAAATTACATTCATTCAATTTCAAGTTTAAAAACACAATTTTAACCCACAACATGTTTTTTTAACAAATCTAATCTGTGCTTTTACAAATCTGGACCGTCCATTGCCTCCAATTTAGACGGTTCACATTCAACCCAATCGCTACTGCAAGACGGATCCGCGTCACTCCTATTTACACCAATCAAATCCATTCTTTTTTTCTATAATTAGCCTTCGAATTCATTTCCCTCCAGCAATCATCTTTCAAAATAATAGTAAAAATATCTACGTCTCTATTCAACCTGTCATGGTTTCTGCCACCGCGAAGACCTCCAAAGGGGGAAAAGCAAAGAATGCAACGTCGGCCGCGAGGAAACCTAGGGCTCACCCGCCTTACTCTGAGGTGGATTTCGTTTGTTTTGATTTGATTTTTTTGTTTGTTTGTTTGCCGTTTGATCTGTTTTTGACGTTTGTGATTTTGATGGTGCACGTAGATGATAAATGAAGCGATAACTGCGTTGAAGGAGAGGACCGGTTCCAGTCAATTCGCAATCGCAAAGTTTATCGAGGAGAAACAGAAGGCTAATCTCCCTAACAATTACAAGAAATTACTGCTTGTTCAATTGAAGAAGCTTGTCGCCAACGGAAAGCTTGTCAAGGTCAAGAACTCCTTCAAGCTTCCGCCGAAGTCTTCCCCCACCAGCGCTGCTGCCAAGAAGCCGAAACCTTCGTCTAATGGTGATGCGGCGAAGAAACCGAAAGCTGCAACCACCACGGTTGCGGCCAAGAAGCTGAAGTCTTCCGCCACCACCGCTGCGGCCAAGAAGCCGAAACCATCCTCTACAAGCGCGGCAGCTAAGAAGTCGAAATCGTCCTCCACCAGGGCGGCTGAAAAGAAGCCGAAGCCAAAAGCCAAGGAAACGGCGGTGAAACCGGCGAAATCGCCTGCGAAGAAGGCGGCGGTTGCGGCCAAAGCGAAGAAGCCGAAGAGCATAAAGTCGCCGGTTAAGAAGGTCGTGGCCAAGAAGGGGAAGAAATGATTTGGCTTGTTTGTTTTAGGTTTAAATATGTAAATTTGTTGGTGATTTGAGTGTTGTTTAGGGCAAATCGAATTACATAGTTCTAGTTTGGATGTTCTTCCATTTTCGTTGGACAGAAATGCAAATGTTAATTGAATGGATTGAAACGATGACTTGATTATCATAAACTCACAACTACTCTGGTTAACACCTGGAACAAAGATTATATCTACATGCCTAACATTTTTCTTTTTCCTATTTTCACTCTCAGATCTTCTTCCGACGGAATGTTGCCACCGCTCTTCACGGTTGCAGACCACCATGCCATAAGCTCGTCCTGCAAAAATGCGTGGTAAGAGTTAGAACGTGGGTGAAAAGCAAGATTTAAACTGGCATTGTTTGCATGGCCGAGATTGAATGGTAAATGTAAACTGTATTTTACCTCAAGAAAATCATGGTTGGAGATGTATTGACTCTCAACCAAGCATTTGATTCCTCCAACATTCACAGAGATCGAACTTTTTGAATTCTGCGGCGGATTCTCTCTCTGTGCACCTGTGCATTCCGAGGAAAAGGAAAAAGGAAATTTTAAAAACAAGCAGGATGAATCACTACTGAAGTTGGGCGATTAAACAACAAATTGTTCAACTTCAACCTCACAAACATGTGTATAAGTTGTACCAGTTATGCAAGCCACGAAGTATCCAGTTCCCCCAAGGACTTCTTCCCACTTCCCCAGGCGCAAGCGCAGGAAAAATCCATTAAGATGTGCAAGTGACATGTGAGAATTCATCCATCTGATATCATGGAGAACAGAAATATCAGTATCGGACAAGAATAACTTAGAAACAGAAATATCATTCCTTTGAGGATTGTATTCATGTGCGTATGGAGTGTGTGCTGAGATTGCAGGTGTTTAACGACATCAATGTAAGGATGCAAGTATGCAGACAGATGCTGAGGCGCGCGACTCTCTGTGGTCATGTATCTACTGCATTACAATGACTGAACTAAAACTTCTCAGCAATGCGAGATGATGGAGACCAAAATCATAGTTTCAACACAATTTGTCTTGTTGAAAATAAATTCTACAAAGTTACATCAAGATGGAGGAAGAACAACATTATAGGATTTTGGATATAAGTCGACTTTATATTTTATTAAAATCCTCGTGAAAACAATGTGGTGCTCTACTGATTTTCAATATTTTCCTGCATGCTTTAATTAATAGGTTTCTAGGGATTTCCCCTGTTAATTGGCATTTTGTTTCAACCAGTTAATTTCTAACAGTCCCCCTTTACTGATATGCTTAAAATATCAGAAAACCTGCAAGAGCATCATGTTGACAAAAGCAACTACTCCAGGAAATGACTTTCTAAATTAACGTAATGCTAGCTGCTAAGATTTACTGATAACCCAAATGAACTGAACAAAATAATTTTGAATGGTTATGGATGCAAGAAAATCATCACCCTAAATAGTGGTAGGAGAAATAGCGGATGCTAATTTAATTGATCAATCAATGACAGGCCAAACAAGAAGATATATAAAACAATGCACTTAGTGAACAGTTACATAATTATTTCGTAATCCATGTCATGTACAACTCATCAAGTCTTGTCAAGAAAAAAGGGATACAAGGATTTCATGTCCTTGTTTGCTGTATATCTACATTCCTCAAGTACCCACGGTGTCCACACCCATCCTGTATCTCATATTGGCTATGAGATTGGGCAAACAGGGTAACTTGTTCCATAGCTAAGAAAAGAAGCTCTAATGTATGAAGAATGAACTATACTATTGCCAAGTACCGGTGTAATCTTGCAGAGACGTCACTAGAGCTAACTTGAGGACCAAAATGGGCTACGATCTGTGCAGTTGAGCAAAAAATGATGTCAAGCTCTTAAAATTTTGACGACACTGAACAATTAGAGTCCCAAAGGCTAACAATTGAAGGAGCAGCTAATTTTGGAATTCCATTCCCATCAAGATCCAGAGACAACTTATCTATCGAATTATATATTCAAATGCAATCAGAACTAATATTCAGTGCAAACAAGTAAATGCTGTAGTTAAGGAAATGAATTAACCAACGGCTGACAAGTAATATGGTCCACTTACTTGAGGATGTCCGTTCGAGATAAACGAAGTCTTTTTATGAAATCAAAGATCCCCTTTGGTACTTCTGATATTTGCCTAAGGAAGAAATTGCTAGAAGGCATGGTTTGATCTTCTATCAACTTCTTTTCCCCGGAACCTGAAGCAAAGTAATCTTTTACCAAGTTTGCATTACATATCATTCTGTCAAAAGTTGCCCCTTGATTCAGTTTATGGTTAATTTCAAGATCTGTGTCTTTTTGAGGATCGTCTTGATCACGTGCAGTATGTGTACCAGCAGCTTGAGTAAGGCAATTACCATCCCACAGCTCTGTACTTTGTTCATTTCTACTATTGAGATGCATTTCATTTGGACTAGAGTCATTAGTCTCCAATTGATTTTCACCTCTTGAGGATGCACTGGGGCATGCAATGGCCCAATGATTGGGCTGAAAACATCTGATATGCAAAGAAGGCAACTCTTCTTCTACATTATGTTAATTGATATTCTTTAGTAGATCATCAAGCTCACCACCTGTTAACTCTGAGCAATCTCGTAAATGATGACCTTTCTTGCCACAAAAGAAACAGGAGATGGTTGCACAAGCTGCACTTTCTATAACATCTGATTGCATGATGTATTTGAGAGCATCCAGCCTCTTTGCAAAGTTAGAAACCATTGCCTCTGAATTTTTCAATCTAGAGGAAGGGGTAGTAAGATTCAGTTTACAAATGGACTTCTGATCATTATGGCCTTCTATTCCCTTAAACCCGGTAGAAACCTCAGCTTCAGCAGCACAGTTCTGCAACTCTTTACCCACAACAACAGGTGGATCTTCACCGAGGTGTGGTCCAGCCTCCACAATCTTGAGGTTGGAAGAACTGATAGCATTCCAGGAGCAAGGAATATTTTTCTGGTGACTAGTTGAGCAATCAAGGGGTCCACTACTACTTTGGTTTTGGTTATCAAGATTCAACAAGGGAAAAGATGTTTTCGGAGCCAATCGAGTTATCCACAAGCTTCCAAGAGGATCACTTCCACGAACAAAATTATAATTTGTTTTCACTTTGAACGGTGGTTCAGAATCAATGTTCTCAGTACTGCTGAGCTTACATTTACCCATAGAGAAATTGGAGTCTGTTCCTCTTTCCCCCTTGTCAGTTCCCAAATTACATGAATTTTTGTTCTCTGCAGAGTTGCTATTTACCTGACTGGAAACAAAATTAGCAGATGAAATCTTAGGCTGGGTTGCTGTACCTGCTCCCTCTCCTGATTCAGATTTGTTGAATTTCTCATTTGATGCTTGAAGTTGTTTGCACATGTTATCATTATCACTACAACAAGCTAATGGAGTAGCACTAATGTTACATAGTCCATTAATCCCCTCAAGTTCTGTCTGATAATCATCATCCACTGCTCTTTCTAGGCCCCGTTTCTTTGGATGGTATAAAGACTGGAAAATAGATTGAAACCCAACATTTCTGCACCCAGATTCTTGGTTGATATTGTACATGATAAGTTGCTGTTCAGGAATTTCATGTTCATGGGTAGGATGTGCAGGGTTGAGAGCAAGAGTGGGTGCAGGTGCATCAACTCCATTTGATTTTGAAAATCCCTTCGTCAAGTTTGATATCCAATTCATGAAGGAGCTATCTTGTTTAATAAATGATGTAGAACCAGGACTCTCCTGGATTTGCTTTTTAACCTTTTTACTCCCTACTATCAACTGCTGCTCAAAGCTCCATCTCTTTTTTTTGGTTGAAAATAACCCAGCACTGTTACAGCTTTCAACACTCTCATGGCTGTCATTGTCCTCTTTTGACATTCTTCCATTGAAATCCCCATCAGATATAGCCTTTTCCTTGCCTTTCCTTCGATACCTCTGGATTTTGCTCTTAGTTGGAGAATGCTCATCCGAAATAGTCTTCTCTTTAGGAACCATCTCCTCGTCCTGCTGAGAGCTATGTTTATCTTCATGTCCAGATTCTGATGCTACAATCCTACTTGCAGCACCATGAACATTTTTACTAAAAAGTGTTCGTAAATCATTCTCAGAAGTTGATTCCAATTTCCCTAAAGGATGAAGGGTGAGAGAATTTGTCACACTCATATTTTCTTTGCTCTCTTTTTCCAGGAAGGAAGCAGATTCCTTGCATCTTTTGCCCATGGATGTCAAGTTTCGCTGGAAAGTGTCATTAGCTTCACATTTTTTTGTGAGCTGGAATCCGGAGGCCAAAATGATTTCTATTCTGGATCTCTGATTCCCACTACCAACATCTTTCCCTCCAGCAGTAGGATCCCCAGATAGAGGTTCATTTTGTGCCAAATCAAGTCCGAGATCAGCTGTTATGGTTAATAAATGATCATATCAGCATTATCAGATTTAGCAAAATGAATGCTACATAATCTTTGACACACACACACACACACACACACACACACACATTTTGTTTCGCATAATAGGCTAAACAAAACTGAGGGAGCAGCTCCGGGATCTGGTACCCACCTGCTTTTGAAGCAAAATGGAAATGTCCTAGCAATTTTCAGATGATTAGCATAAAGAATAGGATGCCACCTTACATTCTTATCTAAGTCAATATAAATAAATCAATACTGTAAAAGCTAGCCACTGGTACTTTCTAAAACTAAGAATCAGTTTTGCAAAAGCTAGCTATGGGTACTTGCTAAAAACATCTTCCAAAGTTACCTCCACAGCACTAAAATACTAACAGAAATCTCATATATAACGCAACTGGAAAACCTGAAAAAATCTTTTCATTTGCTTCTGATATCTCAGCCATTTGATTATTATTTGGACCAGCCATGCACTCTCCTTTTCCATGCCTTATTTCTTCCTTCCCCTTGATATGTTGAAGTGATATTCCTATCACAGAGTTTGTTTCCTGCACATAACATCCAGTTCCTGCCAAACAAGAAGCTCACAAAATTTGAAAAAATAATTTTGGGATGACAGACAAAAAAAGAAAAGGACTGAAATTATTTGCTTCACATTTAATGTATGCTGAATCCGGTCTACCTAAGATGATTTATCCTTACCTTTCCTATCTTCATGACTTGATCCACTATCAGGCATGACAGCAACATTCCTTCCAGCAGTCCAGCCTGAATTATATCTATCAGCAGTTTCATTCCTCCAATGAAGTGCATCTTGTGGTGTCATGAATTTTTCTTCATTTATAGGTTTGTCAGTGCTCGACCTCCCAGCTGTAATACTTAGTACTGGTGAAAGAACCACACTGCTTGATCCTGCACCCCACAAAAGAGAGTTTTTTTCATCGACAAAGCTTGAATCAGCACATTTTAGACTTGGGCCATTCTGGGGAGACCAAACTAGTTCAGACAGGGAGTCGGTGGCCACAAATTTCAAGTGTACTCTTGAACCTGCATTTGCACCTGCACCTGAATCACTGTTCAATCTTATCTGATTACATTGTCTAGAACAACCGAGTGCAAGTCCCAACTCAGTCACTGGTTCTATATTCTCATTCTCTACATTCATCTTAACTGGGATGAATGGCTAATCAATCCCGAAAAGCCAATATTGTAAGGCAACAGAAGAAAAATTTGCAAAATTTGACAGACTAATATGACATTATTTCAAACATCTGGGAATTGCTGTAAAATAAAAGTTTTCCATACAAAGGGTTATAAATTCTACCGAGACCATGCATATTAACTATGCAAACCAAACTATCATCATCATATCTTTTCAAACATGACATTGATTTATCTAGAAACTTTGAGCCAGTGGTCAACAATCAAATTTATCTTTTTGGATAGGGATACTTTTATGCAAGCATAAGAAAATTGCATGTATAATCACAAGGCTATATCTAGATATGTTGTTGCATGCTTTTTTGTTGTGCTGTCAAAAAACCCATCATCGTCAATGGTCAATGACCGTCCTCAAAAAATCAACACTAAAACTCTACCATAGTTGAATCTTAAAATCATATGTCTGGGAAACACAAATTATCAGACGATTGAGCCTAGAATCACTATCCTCAGACAAACACAAAACATAAAAAGGACAAATTGAAACACATGGATAAATAAAAATCAAATACAGATATGAGTTCTGTGGTTCCTGCAAGAAATGGCGACTGGCATGAACATCTTTTCATGGCTAACAAAGACTGAGCAAATTTTCTAGACATTCAGATAAATCAACTCAGGAAACAAGACACTCAAACTTTCCCCAAGTTATAACATATTTCATGTGCCATGTCAAACATATGCTTCAGATAAAATAAAGGAGCATACAAATCTGTGACTGAATAATTGTGTAGAAAAGAAAGCACGACATTATGTTGAAACAAATGCAAGTTACAGGAGCAGCCAAAGGTTCAAGCAACAAAGATATAGCAAAAAGACCAAACTAAGAGATACCCGTTTAAGTAAAACATGATCTAAGCAGACCCACATACCTCATCCATTTCAAAATCCACAGAAAAGCTCCCTTCCTTTCCCCCTCCTCCTCTCAATTTGCAGCACTCGAAATATCCGCTTACAAACTGAAAGAGGATACTATTACAAATTTATCGTGTGCAAGAGAGAGTTTCAGTATCAGAATGTTGTTGACAGGAGTCCAAGTCTTAAGGTCAGGCTCTCCTTCTGGCTTTTCCAGAGTTTCTGAAGTTATGAGGTATAGAACATGTGACGTGGACGCATCCCATTCCAATAATACAAACTCACGCTGAAGAGAGTTATATACAGTTACCAGTTTATTTATATCATATGTACATACAACAAAGCACAGTGGAAACGACCGCTCCAAAACTCAAATCTTCGATTTTATGTCGAAGGAAAGATGACAACTTTTCGGACTCTGGTTAGTCAAAAACATATAAAAAAGGAAACCCAGATGCGAAGTTAAATTTTAAGTACAAAAAGACGAGAGTATTTCTTAAACTAATGATTATGTGACATTGTTATGTAATTAATAATATAATATTATAAAGTACAATCAAAATATATATTAAAAAATAGAAATCTTTCTAAAAGTGGTTATTCGTGGAAAAAGGTAGCCTTCTTCTTTGTTCGTGTGATATACTTTTTGAGGAAGTTTTCAATCTACGCTTCATTCGTTCCCTAGTCTCCATTTTTAATCTTGCTCAATTATGCATATTAGCCGCTCTCACATCTTCTATCAATTAATTATGAGTGAATATCCAAACTAAGTCATGCTTTAAAAAGCTGAAAGTCAGAACAGTTACTATGACAACTTGGATCCCTTCGGTTTTTGGGTTCTTGGTAAAAAGTAGTATGTGAGAATAACCTTTCCCACTCTCAGAAAAAGCACTTCCACCCAGTTCCTACCCGTTGGAATTTTAACAAAAGAGAAAGCTTAGAGGAACCAAAAATAAAGTTACCTGCCCCCAACAGATATTATTCAGAATGACAAGAAGCACTTGGTGAACGAGCTGTAGTGGAAGAATTCATAGACACAATTTAAACTTTAAAGAGTAAAGAAGGTGGGGAACAAAGGAAAAACAGATGATGAAACAATCTGACAAAGATGAAATGATGCTGGTCCTTAGATATCGTTCAAGGAGGGACCCTGTTTCACAACAAAATCCACCAAGTTTTTAATGTTAGGATTAGGGTTTTGGTCCTGTATCAACCATCAACTCCTAAGTTTGGACAATCCTGCACCACTGAAAAAAGATTCTTACCATTATCTAAGAAAAGGAAAGTGCTTTTCAACATAAAGGATTCTTTTTAGATGGGAATTTGTGAAAGATGTTTATGAGATAATGACACCACTTTAATGACGTTAATTTAATTAATCGCCTGCATAAAGTTAAATTTTGGTTAAACACATGATTAATGCTTGGTTATTGTTGATTACTACAAGGAATTTGAGGTGAGTTCTAACAATCGGGACATTTACATTCATGTAATGGTTAAAACTTTGAAGGAGGCTTCAAAAACTTGGATTCATCAAACATTCTTGAACTCGTCTGAAAGTAGAAACACTTTGGAATCCTTTCATCGACAAGATAAAAAGAAAAGAAAAGGAAATTGTGGGTAGAAATCAAATAGTGTGGGCTGATACTGATAGGTAGTCTCAAGCACCAAATTTAATGGGTATTTTCAACAAGTTGTAAATAGTTATGGACAGTCTTGGGGAACCCAAGATTGATATTTAATGTTTGTATATTATCATCCACAACATTATCGGCTTTTGAGGTTGTACAAAACCAAAAAGAGCCAAATACAAGGTAAAATTGATCAAGATAAACAGGGAGCTAAGTTAGACTCCAGAACTTTCTTGTTCTTGGATATTCTTAATGAAAAACAGAGGTAATAATAAAAAGCTTAGAGAAGATGTGGCTCTGCATGTCCCCTCCGTTTGATACAGAGGCAGCAAACATGGTGAAAATATTTTTATGGATGGTTGAAGTTTCCTCCAGGGTCCCAGCCTACTGATTTCAATAGCTTCACAATTCACAGAGCGCTTGTCACTGTATCCCCGAGTGAACTTCAAAAGGATTGTGCAATAAAATTTTAAAATATTAGGCTTAGTTTTCAACCAAATTTGGAACCGATAGACTCTACTTGCATTCTAACCCAATTTCCTGAAATTACTATAAAATTTTCCCTATTTTTATTCTGGTGTTAGACTAGACTCAGCCAATGTCAGTGTGTCACTTGCTCTTCTCATGGTTGGGTCCAGAATACACATTTGACTACACCAAACACAAACCGCCGGTAGACTGGTTGCAACGTGCCATCAACCAACCTAATTGAAGAAGATTACTTAACTACCATGCTCACAAACCCCTTTCCCATCGGTAGTTGTTATTGGCCTTCTACTTCTAGTAAGGAGGATTTAAATGTATCATCAAACAGTTTCTTCAACCAATCAAATTACACTCAATAAACCAGCAAAAGCTAAAACAAACATTTATAGGATATTCAAACATAAAACCATGAAACGGTTATCGTATATTCAGAAGTAGATTAAATTTATATCAGAGTAAGAACAAGCATTCTCCATGCTTGGAAGAATAATGGAAAGTCTGATGAGAAAAAGCGGGACTTAAACGAGGCAATGCCTATATTGAAGAAATATATATATTTTTTAATATGTAATAATCTTGATCAAAGCAATTGATGCAGTGTTATCTTGACTGAAAAAACTCTCATCGCCTGGCAATTCTCCTACCGGCTCCAAGCAACAAGACCTTCCCAATTGCACCAGAATGAAGTCCACAAACTAGAGCTACAGTTCCACCAATAACTATCCATTTCCAGTCAATGCCATGATCTTTCTGACTTTTAGGGTCCAGGACTTGCCCTTCTTCTTCTTTGCCAGAAACTATATCCAATGAATCCATGCTCTTATCAAAAGAAATTTTTGTTGTGATTCTTGCCATCAGTGCACATCTAGATAATGAAGCCTCTGATTTTATTGCATTTTGATATGCTTTGATGCCAGAGTTCATTTTCTTGACAGCCCCCCACATACCATGCCGGATAGCCAAGTTCGCCACATCTTTGGGGATCCCCATCTCTTCATAATGGATAAGAGTAACCTCACATGCAGACAGCTGCCCATCTCCTTTAAGGGACTCCACTGCATTAATATTTCATACAAACACAATAAAGATACATCAGTATATCTTAATTTAAATAGTTGTCTGCTACAATTTAATGAAACTCAGTTGGTTAATCCAATACTCACCAGCCCTGATAACCCAACTTGAGAAATAGAGTTCCACACGCCTTGGCTTGTCACGCTTGGGCAAACCTGGATACAGCACACCCTGCAGTATTATAACTCACGCATCAATAATCATTGTCAATATTCTGAAATGATATGAAATCCTAATTGCTAAAAACAAAGATGTAACAGATCTTGTTGAGTCTTCCATACTTCACGGTATAAAATGCAGACTCATGTAAATAATATGCGGTACCACACCTACTCATTAACCATGGAATAATCTAAAATCCAATGAAATGTTAAATGAAGACAGGGCACATAGAGGGCTTTTCAACCATGTCTTTGTAACTTTACAGAATCAGCATACAGCCTTGTCCTTTTAAGCTAGACCGATGATAAGAATGCAAATTTAGTTGTCATGATTAGTCTTGGAAAGAACTACAGATAGCAATTAAGTTTCTGATTATGGGAATAAAACAAGGAATCCTAAAATAATAACCAGCTGCACTTATCTACTGATTCCAAAGATACAAGTTGGATTTCTAAACTCTGAACATGTACCTTTGTCACACAATAATAATTCTTTCCTGCCTCCCATATTCTTCGACCAATGATATATTCTCGATCACTGCAGAAAAAAGGGAACTGCAAGTAGAAACAAATAAAGGCATCAATTAATCCATTATTTGGACGAGAAATTGGCATTACAAGACCAAGATATCAAAAGTTAAGCAAATCATCCATTCCACGAACCTTTTTTATCCAGTGAACAATCATTGTCCCTGTATGAGGGCACTCCTGCAATATTTTAACATAAGCAAGCATAGGATCCCATTTACATCGAAACTCATCATCCCAGAAGAAATCTCTAACCAACTCTGGAGTGGCACCCTCAAATACAGTTCTATTGCGATAAACTGCAGGGCCTGTCTGATAGACAATCATTATCAGCCTAGTGATAGTGATACATGACTGAAGAAAACTAAGCGAAGATGATGCAGTAGATTCACAACAATATCTACACCAACAGAGAAAGGAATGGTAGGCCCCATTATTGGTCAGCTTTGACCCAAAAATTAAATTTCTTAAACTATTTCTAACTACAAAAGCATTTATTAGTCTGCAAATTAAGTTCCAAAAGTGATCATAGTCCCCATTGGAAAAACAGCTATGCTGTTCTTCTAAAAATTCTAGAATAAGTAATCCAATACATGATCACACTTCACAAAATAGGCTCATAAATGGATAGATGGTAATTAATAACAAAAGCACAAGAGAATGACCACAGATAAAGCATACAATATGCATCCTTCTGCATTAATAAAATTTCTCTATAATAATAGACCAACACAGAAGATATGCTGGTTGCCAATATTTATCAAAAGCAAACAGCAAATGATGAACAGAGGAAATTGCGTTAAGCCAACGAATCTACCTCAGGCTCATGGCGCCAAGCTTGGAATGTCATGTTTGGGGTGGACCTCTCCATCATACTTTGCCATTCCATCTCTCCATCCTTTTTTTCAAGTAGATGCAATAGGTGCTCTAAGTCATTCTCTGTGACAACATCCTGCTCTCTCTCTGCAGTTCTGGCACCCAGGCTGCAAGAAAGAGAATTCTCATAACTTGTTCCATCCATGAACTGAGATGAAATACATCTTGCAGTAACAAAACATCATAAACACTTAAAAATTAAAAATAATATGATACTAGAGGGAAGATACGATATGACCATAATAGATATTTAACAAGAAAGCATGAATGACATAAATTTTCTACAAATGGCTTACGAAGCCCATGCACAAACAGGCTGTATGATTGTCATCATAGCAGATAGATCATCTTTTCAAAAAATTACTATATCATATACCAACTAGCCTATGATAGTGAATTAAAATTAGACTATCTAAATCAAAGTCAGAAATTAAAATTAAGTACTAAAAATTTATGACTAAAGTTACTATAGAGATAATATATTACGACTAAAACAAAGATTAACAATATTTCACAACTGTATATAACAATGCAATTATTATCTTTCTCGCAAATTTATGTTTTCTTCAAAAACATAATGACTATTCCACATCATTATTCTATAAATAAATTATGAACTCCACGCACAAACATGCTGTATAACAGTAATCAGAACACCAAAGGCACATTCATAGATGATTGGATCCAATTAGCACTTAGACTACAACAATTACTCAAAACTTAACTATTTACTAAGCAGACAATATCGAAGAAAACAGCACTTATCACCTCTCCATTAATTCATCCATCCTATCTATCCAATACTATATCATAAACAAAGCAAACATTGATTAATCCAATTCCTGCAATTATTTAGTACCTGTACACATTAGTACAACTAAGCAAGCTCAACAACTTCTCTAAAATATCAAAAAGGAACCATGATCATAACAATCAAACAACAAAAGTAATTGAAATTACCAAACATATCTAGCACACAAGACAAGAAAAAAACTATAAGAAAATTCTTCATTTCTCCATTTAAGGCTGATCCCTGAATCGGATAGTCCCCACACTAATAAACATGAAAGGGCACGGACGGTGGAGCTAGTTTGAAAATACCTACTTGCATTTTGTGGAATGCGAAATCAATCAACATAATCAATAATACCCAACCCATCAGTCATCTCTCCTAATATTCTACCAAAAATACAAAACAAAAACAACTGCGCATAAAACGTTTAATAGATTTGCATGCACATACATAATAACACTACGCCAACGAAAAGATTAAAAACAGACAAGTAACTTATAAGGCAATAAGATACATATAGCCTAACTACACTTATATTGATACGTCAAATTTAATTGCAACTAGAAAATCACTTAAATAAGCAATTCCATAGTTACAAATTTTACTCAAAACGCAATTGTTTAACAAAAGTACCAAAACGAAATTGAATCCCACTACTGAATCAGACCCCAACGAAACCAAAAAACATGAGACTATAATTCAACACTGACCTAAAATCGCCACCACCTCCCTCCCCCGACCTACTCGCAGCAGCCTGCGCTGTAGCGGAAGCCGATTTCCCGCCTTTTCTTTTGAAATTGCTCCAAAGCGCGCGACAAGCCGAGAACGCTGACAGAGCCGTCAAAGCGAGCCAGAGCCGTCGAGCCCCAAAACCAGGCGGCGCAGTCCATATGAACCTGAACTTGCTCCGGAGCCCGAGGAAAACCAAGCCGGTCCATCTTGGCCTCCACGACCAGCCGATCACGAGGCCGATCATGACGGCCAGCCAAATCGGAACTGCACAGAGCAAAATGTCAACTAATGTTTCGGTAACCGAAGGTCTCTTCAAGACCTCCATCATATCAAAGAGGACCTCGTCCATCTCGAAAGTTTCTCGAGAAAATTAGAAATTTTCCGAGAGCATTTAGATTTTCCGACAAAACGAGCTCACATTGATTTTTCGTTGCAACAGATCCAGAAAGAGCGAGAGCAACAGAGGGAGATTTTATACAGAGAGAGTCTACGAAGGTGTCAGCGGTTGATTTTGACAATATGATTTCATGACGTGGCAGTGTCAAAAACCGTTGATGAAAGTTTGGTTTGGTTTGTCTAGTTACGGCACGTGGGGAATACCATGAGAAGACGAAGCAGCAGCGAACAATTTGTTTGTTTTTAAGAATAAAAAGAAATAAGAAAAAGAAAAAAAATGAGTATTTTGTTTTAATTATTTGTATCATAAAATTATTTATAAAAAAATTTATTATTTTTTATATAAATAAAAAAATTATTTATTTTAAAATTTATTAATAAATTAATATTTTTATTATTTTATTCTTAATTTAAATTATTGTATTTATTAAAATAATAATTATAATTATAATTAATAAATATATTTTTAATATTTTTAAATATAAATACATATTATGTTTATTAATTATTTTTATTTGGATAAAAAACTTATTTTTATTGAAATATTTTATATATTTTATAATAAAAAATTAAATTAATTCTAAATTTTATTATAGATATAAATAATTAAATTCTATAAATTTAATAAATAATTTAGTAACAAATGGTTAAATTTAGACTCTATAAATATATTTATGTTAAAAATATTTTTATTTTGAATACGTTACTTTTTTTAATTTATAAATTTAATATAAAATTATTTATTAAAAATATATTTAATTTTTAATAATATTTATAAAATTAGATTATAATCACAAATAATAATATTTTTTTCTTATTTTATTTGATAGTTAATTTGTTTTCAAAAAATTAAAAATTAAATTTAAAATTATCAAATAAATATAACTAATAATATGAATTAAGATAAATATAATGTTATTTATAAAAAAAATAAATATTAAAAATGATAAATTAATTTATAAATAAAATAAAATAATATTACTGTAATAATTTTTAAAAATATTTAAATTAATTAAAAGTAAGTGTATTAAATTAATTAAAATTAAAAATTAAAATTAAAATTTTAATTATTCCGGAAGGGGAAAGGAGATTCCTGGCCAAGAGTTAGTTTGCGTTGTAAAGAGGTGTAACGCACGCAAGAAATGGACGCGTGAGAAATTTTAGGATGAGGTTATCGAGGATCTTTTGTCGGAGAAGAGCTGAAAAAGAATTTGGAGATATTAGGCTCTTGGCCGGAGGAGGTACAATATGCTGGGGTTATATGCTGGGTAGAAAGGTAGAATTTCCAATCGTATTTGGCCACGTGGATATTATATTTGTTGTCAAATTGAAGCAACGATTTGCTAATAAACAATAGTCCATCCGAAGTTGGGCCGAAGCACATGGGTTGTTGATGCCTTTCACGTCAAATGGGCAGGCCGGGCTCGGCCGGTCTGTAAAATATAGAACCCATATTAACTCATGGACTGAGCCGAACTTATAAACCCAGCCCATTAAAATCTGGGCAGGACCAGTCCAGGACCTAAACGAGCCTTCTGAAAAATAATTAAAATAATAATAATAATATAATTTAATTAATACTAAAATTTTAAATTAATTGAAAATAAAAAATTAAAATTATTTGTTATATAAATGTATCAAATAAACAAAATATTTACATCAATTATTTAGTATTTATTTATAAAATATAAATTTATAATATTTTTATATAAAAAATATAATAAATAAGTCAACGATATTAATTAATAATATTTTTTTATTTTTTGGATTTAGCTTAAGCCTATCAAGTATTCAGGCCGAACTAATCTTTAATGTCAAAAGGTTGTTTGTCACTTCTGTTTCCATCATTTTTATTATTCATTGTCAATAATAAAACGCGTTTTTGTAATGCAAAATATTATTTATTTATAAAAAGTGTTTGGAGGGTGTAACACATTTCAACTTTCACTCTTTTTAAAAGGACTTTTTTGGCAAGCAATTTTTTTTTTTTTTTTGAAAAAAAAATTGCTGTTGAATGCTTTATAGAAATTTCAAATGGTCAAGTCTCAAAAAAGCACTTAAAAGTATTAGAGAACCCACATCTATCATTCTCTACTAATAACAATTGGAGAAAATTTCAAGATACACTATGGCTTTATCGAGCATAGGAATCACTTTTTTGCCATACTCAAGATGTCTGTGCTCTCTTTTGACTCATATCTGGGGATCACAAGTACCCATTACACATGAATTACATTCGTGTTCATTGATTGAACAATATACAGAGAATTATGATGTCATTGCTTTTGATTAATGCAAGGATATATAAATATTGTCTCCAAAAAGGCTAAAGCTAGATTTGTCTGAATTGCTCAGTTATTTGGGCAATACTATTGCTCAAATATGTGGATACTGATTGATTCAATTGATAAGTTTTAAAACATTACAAAGTTTGAATTCGAATCCCACTTAAATTAGGGTTCATAAAGAAGTTAAACAAAGTAGATGCAATGGTATTGCCTAAAAATGATTTTGAACACTAATATTTTCAAAGCAAAAGTCTCACAAAAGACAACCAAATAAAAGATTAGTAAATATGTAAGGGCACATGCAGTTTAGAAATTATCCCCGGATAATGCAAGAAGTCTCAAAGATGTGAGTAATATCAAGCCAAACCCAGCTGGATGCAACTCATGACAACCCATTTATTGCTTCTCCATTTTTCGTTCATTGCCAAACCAAACATATGCAATAACATGATTTGATTTGGTATTATTGAATGAATAAGACCAAAAGGTTCGGCACAAATCTCACATGGGATTAGAAGAAATTCATTCCTGTACATGTTACTGTTTTCTCATACTTGCATGTGTGATCCAGATGGAATTGTAGTATGGATCAGATTTTCACATTGTTCAACATGAACAGTGTGAACTGGAGGCTGAATGCAGCTGAAAGTCGAGGTTTTTGGTGCAGATATGTGTGTATATGACCCACGTTGGGTGAGAATATGGCCCACGTGGTATCAAAAGGTGAAGAATTGGCCAAAGAAGAACGAGCTATTTATGATGATTGCAGTCTCATGGAGAAAATTAAAAGAGTGAATTCAAAGCTCAATTTGGATGCCTCCCATCTCATCTCATGCAACTAATAAAGTGAAAGTTCTTGGTTTATATTCTTTGCAACTCTCCACAAGCAAAGCTATTTTGGCAAAACTTCAACTGCAAAAAGACGAAATACAACTTTGTTTTATTTCTTTTTTTTGTTTTCTTTATCTTTTTGGTCGGATTTTCACACCGAGAAACACGTCTGGTTTTTCAACAAATTTGGTAGAAACAAAGAAAGCAAGAGCAAACCCAGATGTATTTTGAACCAAACTCCATGGAAAAGCGTTTTCCAGGGGATTGTATTGTTTCTGTCTTCCATATTTCTTCCCCGAGATAATGTTGAAACTGATGCAATTAATGCTTCAAATGAAACTACATCCTCTTTTGCCATTTGCCCTCCTCAGATATGTAGATTGAACATTCTTTAGGATCAAGAACTATGTGTCTGGTGAATACGTCTCCTCTCTTAGCTAGATAGCCTAGAATTCTCTTGTTCAAACGGAGATGATAGTATTTTCAACGTGTTTCATGTTAGAAGACCGCAATGTAGATTCTAGACAACAGGAAACTAAAGTGAATTTTCCATGAATCTGCTTCAAAGTAGACCTTATATAAAATACTATACCTGCTTAGATTACTGCCAATGTCAAATTCCAAGAGATAAGCCGTTTTCTTTAACGTGTATCCATGTTCTCTTTGATAAGTGCTACCTTTAGCTGCGAATAGAAGGAACAACAAGAAGCTGGGGGTTGATGTGAGAAAAAAGACAATAATAACTCGAAACAATCAAAACATGAAACATACCTAGTAGTTTGATCAATGATAATGCTGGAGATCGAGGGGTTCTAGTTAGTTTATCAGTTGGGGGGAATGAAGCCTGGTCCGAGATCATTCAGATGATCGAATAGCTGTATGGCCTTCAAATGAATGGTCTCGAACCAGGCAGCATTCCCCTCAACTATGTGGCTGAGAGAGAGAAAGAGATCAACTGTTTGATACTGATTTGGCCATGCAATATTGTATTTGAAGGGCCCTTATATACGTGTGAGGATGAGTTAGGGTATCATTAATTCTGTGGGTCAGATGACATAAGAGTCCCACTTTCTGTAGCATTTCCTATATCTTGCTTTACACAAGAATTTGAAGTATGCCTAAACCAACTTAGGCTGTATTTAGGTGAGTGTACATCGCATTTGTCGCATCCATATTGATTTTCTCTGCATGGAATATTTTACTTTATCATTTCGAGACTTCTGAGGATCATTGACATTTGCTTAGAACCGCCGACCAAACACAATCTTAGCGTCAAAAGAATGGAAAATGAAGTAAACCTGCAGTTTGGTGCAGGAACTTAAGGCCATTTGTCAATGACAACAAACGGGTTGAAATCCCTACTGCAAAATCATCAAACAAGAACACATGGCATTGCTACTGCCATCTGATGAAACAATCTTATGATTAAGATTTATATGTAAATTGATCTATCATTGGATTAGAGAGACCGATGGTATTATTTGATTGTTACTAAACAGTGACTTAAAGAAATGGGATAAGTTAGTTCATGATGATCTTGACAAGGATATTTAAAGGATGTCTCTTTTTGTTTCCCACTTGAGGAAAAAGGGGAGATTAAAGGTGGGAGAAGCTTCATCAATGAGAGTATACCACAAATAGTCTGATTCTTGGCTTAAATGGAAAGAAATACAGGGTTGGCCTGTTGGAGCTTTCTCATTAATCAAGATTGATATAAAGTTGGCATGGTAGAAAAAAAGAAATTAAGTGTATGTTTGAAAAAGTATTGTTGTCACTTTTTTATTCATGTGCTCTAATTTTGCATTGTTAAACCCCGGATCTTAACATGTCGAGAATTCACTTCTGCGTCGGGTTCATCGCGGAACATTTTGGTCATCATGAAAGGTATCGAGTGTTGGGGGTTTAACCAGGTGTCATTGAAGTAGTTGAAGAAGATTCTGTGGGTTTATAAAAGCTTGAGGTTACACCTACTAAAGCTGTTTAGGAAGACTTCTGCGGATCTGATTTTTCAAAATGAGTAAGCCAAGACCTGTATTCTTTTCCAACGAAGCTGTTGGCAAACAGTGTCTCTGCTTTGCGGTTAGCAATATTTTAGCACTTTTTTTACTAACTGGTCCACAGCAACCAAAAAAATTGAGACTTTAGATTTGAAAATCCTCTGAATTGCCGACTATATTTGAAAATGCTTGTTTAAATAGGCTTAAAAATGCTTTTGTCTATTTAAAAGTGCTTTTAACAAAGGCACAGTTTATTTCAGTGAAAACTACAGAAATGACTATATGAATGTAGAAAATCAGGATGGGGACATGCACTGAAAATTCAACAGGTTAAAGTAGAGCAAATCCAAAGCCAGAATCATTTTGACTAGCAAATTTGTTTCCACAAATGGGGCATCTTCTGCTTAAAAAGTCATCTTTTGCTGTTTAACCACTAAAACAATTCACAATTAAGCTCTTTACCTATACTCGCTTTTTCTTTTGCTTTAAGAGCTTTTCATTATGAACCTAAGCACAAACAAGCAAAATAGTATTTTCTATTCCAATAAAGCACAATTTCCATCATAATGAATCACAATTAGTGGGTCAATTCTGCCTCTAACTTTATATCTCTCTTTGTGGATAAAGTAAATGAACATCACTTCTCACACACAAACACACAAACTACCCATTGAGTACACAATCTTCAGTGGATTCAAACATTTTAGTACAAAAATTATGTAATACAGACAATTTGTATTATTACAAGCTCAAGGACAAAATAAAATAAAATAAAATGTTGATTATAAGCTTCATGTAGTGTGAATAGATAACTCAAATACGAGTCAATGACGAACAAACTTCTTGCTGAATTGAACAATAAAGAAAGAACAAGTTTTATTACAAAATGGGACTCTTTATATATAAGTTACAGAAAATTTACACTTCATAATTACACAAACATTGCAATAAGTCCTTGCAACTTAAATAAAGCAATAAAATGCACATTCTTCAGAGCAATCACAGAAAAACAAGGGACAATAAACACCTTTTTCCTGTTTAAATTAACAAATTAGCGAACTGACCTGAAATTCAAGTCTGGACAAGACCAATATCTGCATTACTATGTCCATTTACCATGGGAAGTATTATCTCTTCCACTTGCTTATTCTCATCTTGGAGGTTGCAAATGACATGGCCATTCTGTATGTTACTTGGATCATTTTTGTTTGTGGAACCAAGGGCATCGATGTCCTCTTTGGAATTGCCCATACTGTGACGATTTCCCATTCGGCAAGCTCCTTTCACTTTTTCTCCTTGATTTGAATTTACTGCATCACTACAGCTCTTCCTTCGACCCAGCTTTGGTGATTTTGCACGAGTTGGTGGCATCTGGCATCCATTAAAAGCAACAAAATCATGTTTTAAGCTGATGTATATGTAAGAAAATGAAATCTCTAATAGATGAACCATAAAATTATCTTCTCTATTTACTTCATTGCAAAATTTGAGTCAAAATTTCTTGGAAATTTGAAAACAAAGTGGTTTCATAGCATCACAGAACCCTACAGTTCTGAATGACAGGAAAGGAATGGACAAAAAAGTTATATGCAGTACCTTTTTCAGTTCAGCTTTTGGCGGCGGTCCCTCGTGATAGAAGCTTGGCATTGGGTTTGCCCTAAATGTTAAACTCTTTCTCAGCTGCTTGATAGCTGCTTCTACTTCTTCCTTGGATTATTTAAGATTAACAAGGACAAAGCAAGGAGATTGATTAGAATTATCCAACTCAAACAGACAAATATGAACAGACAGTGAGAAATGAATAATGGTAATAGAAATGAAAATTAATTTCTATCCACATTCATAATGGAGAGAGATTTCTAACTATCCTTGGGTGTTGACATAAGAGTTATACCTTGGACCTTGCTTCGCTTTGGCTTTTCTCAGCTTCCAACGCTTGCTGTTTTTCCTCTAGTTTTGAATAAAACTAAAATGTGGCAACATAATAAGCACGGAGGTTCAGAAAAAATTACATAAGAAAAATAAAGATGATTCACTTGGAACAGATTTGATGAAGGCAGTACCTCCCTTCGTTTCTCTGCACGTTCAGTGCATCTGAATATAGGAGCTGCTGCAACAATCATCCTTGACTTAACGTTTCGTCCAGATGCAGCAGTGCTAGGAATAGTCAAGAGATAACATTGATATTGAACGGAGAGACACTGAGAAGGCAGTAAAAAGAACAAGAAAGCATAGAAGAATAACAATTTAAGACAAAATTCATGGGGACAAGCGGATACGAGGAAGTAACAGAACAAGAGTCTTCCTCATCAGGATGCTTCTTGTTATTGGGTTGCAATGGCTTCCTTGGCACCAATGGTGGCTGCAGCCAAACAAGCAGAAGTTCACATGTCAGCCGTAAGAAAATTCCTCATCGTGAATTCAACAACACTGATTTTGTAACAGAGTACATAAGATTTTACCAAACGATGACATTCATTTTGATCTTTCTGATACATTTGAAACTTTACCATAACTGATATCTTGGGGTAACAGGTTTGTTGGTCATCAAGTTTAGAAAACGCATAATTAGTAATCAGTTAATGACTTTTACAATTTTCACTCATAGTGAATGTGGTGACCAGAGGGTGACGTATGGAGGGGGGTGGCAAATAAAAGAGAGAACCTGGGAATGAGACCTCCCCTTAGTTTGTACTATCATAGCTGCCAGATGAGAGGATGTTTTAATTGAGATCGCAATAATTAGAAAGGCACCAAAATAGATGACTGGAGAGGGACTAACATAAGGATATTGAAAATATAGATTATGCTGCTGGTGTTACCTGATTCTGCTTTTTAGCATTCAGATAGCGCACACTATTTGCATTATATGATTTATTCACTCTAGTGGGTTGAGCTGCAGCAGGACGAGTTCCATTTGAAGCACGCTTTTCAGTTGCTAGAGCAAATGGCTGTGGAATAGTGTGTCTAGTTCGAACATTCCCAGCAGTGGCTTTTGAAGCATGCTTCACAACAAATCGTGACTTATTGTTATCCTTTGTTTTCACATCTTCTGGTTTGACCTTCTCCGCATGCAACCCAGCCTCTGGATTCGAGCTTACTACATTCTGCTCTTCCTTACCATTCTCGATATGATTGAGTCCAGATATCTCAATTGTGTTTTCAGCAGTACATTCCTTCACGACATATTCCTTTACTTCAGTGCTCTCTTCTGCACTTTGGAGTTCAGGATCAACATCAATGTGTTCATATGAACCCGCAACATCATGATGGTTGGGAGTTGTTTCATCATCAGAATCACGGGAAACACCATTTGAATAAATTATGACACAATCAGCTTCCTTGTCCATACATACATCCATGACCTCTATCCCCATATCACTGCAACAGAGAAATATGAAGTCTAAAATTCCACTAAAGTTTCAAATTCTTCAGGTAAATGCTAGACAACCACTCCATTGAAAAGCAAAATCACAAAAGTAATTAAAAAGAAAAATCTCTCAAAGATATTTAACATAATAAGTAACAACCATATTATCAAAAATTGTTATAAACTCAGTTGATTTTAATAAAATACTCAAAAATATTAAATTCCACAATAAAATGCACAGAGTAAGTGTACATCAGATAGAATATCTAATTACAGAATCCAATTACTAAACTTGCAGATTGTACATGCTTGTTATGAGATTGTACAGAAATTTTAAGCACATATAAGGGTCAAAAAATTAGTATGAGCTCAAAAGCTACAAGGACTTTGAATGTGAAATTTCAGAAACAGAAACTGAGGAAACATCAATGAAGTTTCCTTAACACTGTAATTACTAATGTAGAGCCCGGAATGGCCTGCATTCTCCATGTGGTAGAACCAAGTCTTAGTAACAATCAGTCGTCAAATATTATCCTGGGTGCAAGCAGCCATCTGCCAAATGGTTTCTCTTTTCCAGAACAATACTCAATCATGACATTTACAAAATTAATGAGTAAATAGAACTCACTTTAAAGACAACTAAACATGTATAAAGATTTTGCTGAAGACAAAGGAGAGAAGTTGCACTGATCAAACATTTTGAAGCTTGACCAGCCAAAGAAAAAATAATGATCAAATAAGAAGAGCAAATATTTCAAATAAGAAATCATCTTGGCCTTGTCAAGCATGAAAATTTTTGTTTATTATTTAAGAAAAAAGTAGCAGCTAACAAAATCATTTGCCTTCCGACAACAAGATGATCAATCCAGACACAAAAAAGGAGAATAAGAACTGAAGAATGATTACAGAAATGGTTGTGCTTAAACTAAAAATTATGACCAAATTCCAACTAAACAACACAATTATACTCAACAAACCATAAATCCAACCATGTGGGGACACAGAGAGACAAAGTCAAAAAAGTCACAAAAAAAAATATGAGAACAATTTTAATTTCAATCAAGAAAAAAGAAAAAAACAACTAAAATTAAATACAAGAATAACCACTTTCCAGAATTTGGCATATGGCATAAAAAATGAGCACAACATTCCAGTTGATATATTTAAAAAGATTGAGATTCCACCTACTATGTATTCTCATTATAAACAGTCATCTCTGGTTGGTCACGGTTATTATAAAATATAAGTAAATATGAAATTGACACATAACAAGCAATGCATAAAGTAAGCTTGAACCCATAAATTGATAAACACATACGTATCTACGTTAAGCTCAATCATTTATTAGCACATAATCTAAAATACATGAAGCTGATCTCAGCTTCGTATTCCCAAATCTCATGTCATTAAAAAGCCAATCCAACTCTGACCCAGAATATCTTTGCTTACAAATAATGGAAAACAATTTAAAAAAGAAAACTTGAATCTTCCCATCCTGTTTTGATCCCTCATTACGCACAAAAATCTAAAGTCTAGCTTGAAACTTGGCCACAACCAAGCTAAAACACCACCAAAATTTCAATTTATTTTCCATTCTTCGCATTTTTCCATCGGCAAAACAAAGTTTTCGATGTAAACAAAACCAAACAAACGCATTATCAAGTCAAAAATGAATCAGAAAACAAATCCAAGAACCTAACAAGTACCAAAACAGAAGCAAAAAACGACATTTACAGATCGGTTGGCAAACTTAAGAAAGCTACATTACATGCATCCAAATGGAAAACAGAACAAGCGGTAAACATAGAGCAAAACAATGTCCAACATGGTAAATTACTTACGGCTTTGGCCCGATCTGCGAAGAACTGGAAGTGGGATTCTGTGCCTTATCAACCTGTGTTTGTGTGTTTTATGCTCGAGCTTTTGTCTGCCAGTTTGCTTCTGTTACTCACAATAGTTTTTATTTATACAAGCGTGCTCCACTCGTCGGTGTTAACGGTGTTACTTAACGGAGTCATTTGAGATTTGAAATTGAAAATTTTTGGAATCTTATCATAAGATTTTGTTGCTTCTCCTTTTAGCCCATCAAATTACCCTCCTTTTTCTTTTTCTCAATTTAGGTGACAACCCCTACTTGCTTTTCTTTTTCATTCATGAATTGAGCTTCCAAATTTATAATTTTTTATTTTAATTACAATTATATTATTTATAAATATTTTAAAATTAAAAATATTATACTCTTACACGTAAAAATTTTAAACTTAATTAAAATATATTTTATATATTTTATATTTTTAAATATAAAATTTAAAGTATAAGATGAAAACTTTTGAAACACGAACGCTAAATTTGAAACTTATATAATTAAAAAATTTAATATAACGTATATATAATATAATGTAGCAAAATTTATTAATTAATTATGTTTGGAGTAGGATAATTAATGCATAATAAGATTTTGTTAAGATTAGCAAATTCAAGTTCATGTTGGGCTTGAAATGGGTAAAATAAAATTTAAAATTAAAGGGGTGGTATGACAAATGATGTTTAATCAATCACTAAGTCTTGTCTCAGTCACACTATGTCCCTATAAAGCAGACAATTAAACATCAAATTAGATATTAATTACCTTATTATCATTATTATTATTATTATTATTGTTTCAAGAGATTAAGAAAAAAATTAAGGAGATTAGTTGGGATGGTGATAGAAAGAAGGTGTCAATTGCTGTAAATATGAAGAAGATTTAAATAAAATAAATTAAATTAAATATTAATATCTTAATGAAAAAGCAATTAAACAGAGAAGACGTTCCATTCAATCCAAATAATTATTGCTTAGGCCCCGCCCCATCTTTGATTATTCCAGCTTAACCCCTTTTGAAAAAGCCCTAACACCCCCTAATTAATTTAATAATAATATGCATATTCCCTCTGTTTGTAATTTATATTTAATTGCCCATAATGCCCATGCTTGTTTTCTTAATTGACATAATGCTCCCTCACCTAGATTGTAGGTTTGGTGGGTTGAGTTGTGGCTTTGGACAACCGAAAAGTTGTCTTGTCCTACGTGTGAACTTGTTCTTGTTCTAACTACAACTACTACAACTAGTTATTGCTGTTCGGTGTTTTTCATTTGCATGGTTTAGTTTAGTTGTTGCATTAATGCTTAGTTTATTCACTCTCCCATGCTACTAATCCATCATCATTGGTCACATATATGGTTGCATTGTAGGTTTGTTATTATTATGGGGAATAATCAAACAATCTTTCCACATAGTTGATTTGTGTTAAGAATATTGGATATATATAATTATCTCGTTTTAAGAATTCATACATTAAGAGATTATAGTTTTAGAATTAAAAACATATATTTTTTAAATTTTTACATAATAATTAACTTTTAAAAGACTAAAAAAGAATTTTAAGTAGAATGGTCCTATGACGTTAGTATAAATAATATGATAGGATTATTTAATCAATGAAAAATAATAAATTTATTAATTAATAGTAAATAAAAAAATTAAAAATTAAGTTTCACTTTTAATTACTACGGTGAAAGAAATTAATAAAATTTAATTTTAACTTTTTTTAACTACTATCAATTTATTAATTTTTATCTTTTTTATTAATTGAATAGTCTTACCACATTACCTATACTGACGTGATAGGATTATTCTACTTAATAATCTCTTAAATACTAAATATTATCCCATAACTTATGAACTTGAAGATTGAGCATTTACCTTTATTTGCCCCTCCTCATTTAATGGGAATCGAGAAGATTACTTTTCAATACACACAAATGTTAAGGAATGAAACATGAACGGATAATTTGATAACTATCTTTCATATAACTACCTATTATTTTAGAGAATACTTAAGTTTAAAATTGCTTAATTGCCTAATTGCTCACTAGTCAAGTAATTACCCATAACCACACGGTAGTTATCACCACATCATTTTTCATAACCATTTTTTCAGGATCTATAAAAGGAATAGCTCATCAGTGTGAGAGGGAGAAAAAAAAAATTACTTTACCATTATGCTACCAAAAAGATTAGAGATGCAAATCTTTTAACTTACTCTTTAGATTTTTTTTTAAACAATATTTTTATTTGTAGTCTTTGAGTATAATAAAAGTATTATTGACTTAAACGTTGAAAAATTATTATCGATCACACATCGACATCTTTCATATCTATTTTACTTTACAAAAGATAAGATCCGAAAAATTAAGAAAGAAGATTTTACTAATTAACATTTTGAAATTGAAAAATTAATGTAATACGATATTTATTTATACCATATAATATTGATGATAGATTTTTTTTTTTTAATTTATAAAATTTTTATTCATATCCTGTATTATTAATAGGTACAATACGCAAATCTCTAAAAATGGTGTAGATTTAAGATGGGAAAAGATTATTACGCCTAAGAAAGTAATTGGATTTAAGAATTGGCCAACAATTTTTTAAGTCCCTTACATACTTCATTAGGTATATAATAGAGATGCCCTACCCCACAATGGACGGTCATCAATGTATTTTCATTTTCCAATGAACATGGTTGGTATGCTAAAAAATGATGGGCCATATTAAGGCATATGAATATGGAGGGACAAGATGAATCCGTGGCTATTATTTTATCTTATAATTTTTGGGTTGTGTATCATGTAAACAAATGTAAGTTGTGGGGGTTGGAGAGTCGTGAGTGGAGTAAAAGGATGGGTACCATTCGCTATATATTATACGTGGAACCCACACTGTCCCTTTCAATCACAGCCATTCATCTTCTTGTATTTCAAGTGATTGATTAAATGAGTTGATCGTAATATTGGTCCCATATTCCAGATTCTACATACCAACGGACATGATTGATCACCACCTTCATAAGCAAATTCCGTCATTATCCTTTCTACCTTATTTAGACTAGACCCAGTAATTTAATTAACTAACGAAGTGTGATTAATAATACTGTTTGATGGGAACGGCATGCTTTCATCCAAATAATAATTAATTAGCAGATACAGATCATTTCTGAACTGATAGTATAACCTCGGCCATATCTACCTCACACGTGTACCGTTGTATTTCTCTCCCGCCAATCATTGGATTTGGTGGAAATTTGCAAAGTCAGTCGTGCATTAAATTTCTTTTGATGAGAATCTGACGGTCGGTGTACAACCTTAATTAGTGATCAGGTGGGCCCCACTAATTAAGAGGATCTACAGCTACTGTCGAAATTTCAGGGACATGTCGAGTAAAGAATCGTCGAGAATTTTTAGCCTAATTAAAAATTCCTTAATTATTTTTATTTAATAAAAAATTCTTGATTTTAGACATGTGGGCCCAAATTTTCAAATGGGCTGACAGTGGAATTGGGCTAATGGGCCGTGTTATGGGCTTAATGTAACTAAGCCCGTTATCAGTACGTTAAACTTCTAATAACAACCTTTTTAACAGCTTCCCTAACACACCATTTGATTGCCCGCCAGAAATAACTAACTGAAGGCCTGCTCCTATAAAAAATCACCACGTGTCGGTCCCTTATTGAACCACCAGCCTTATATAGAACGCTCGAATCGCAGCGCGGTATTGTACAGTAACCTCCACAGCTTTTCCCGCCATTTGCACACGTTCTTCAGAGGAAGGGAGGGAGGGAGAGAGAGAGGGCCCAGGATTGTAGAGAGAGAAAGGGTTGTGTAGTGTAACTATGGACGCCAGCGTGTTCGTTGCAAAGAGTGCTGAGTTCAGGGGAGAGGAATCCAAGAAAGATTGCAGCATTCTAGGCAGAGAAAGTTGCGTAACTAAGGAGGCCAGCATGATTGCTGAAAAGAGTACTGAGACAAAGGGAGAGGAATCCAAGAACGAAAACCAAAACGATAGCAGCCAAAACAAGAAAGAGGTTGATGTTGCAGCCGCCGTTGTTGATTCTGGTGATGGCAAGACTGCTATTACTGTTGCTACTGCCGAGTCTTCATCTCAGAAGGAGAACAAGAAGAAGAAGACCGACAGCAACCGAATTCTTATCTCCCGCACCAAGAAACCCTTTGTTTTCTACCTCAATCTTGCTAAGGTATAATACTTAATTACTACCTCAATACATTACCCTTTGTTGTTTGGATTACTGAATTACCTGGTTATGTTAACGAACATTAAGGATTTCTAAATCTTTATTGGGTTTTTCATGCTTTCTTGCATGTGTTCTATCCTGGGAGTTTAACCTTTCTTTTTCGGTTATCACTTGCTTGGACGAATTATGGGCTGTTTGGTTGCTGTGAAATTATAGGAATAGAATTGGGGTTTTATCGATTCTTTATTTTTGGTTTTCCTTACTGTAGAATGGGGGTTTCTTAATATATCTGCGATTGATTCTGAGTTTAAGCCTTAAATTGTGTCTCCCTCTAGATTTCTTTCTTTTTCTTCCAATTTCTTGGCTAAATTTTATTCTTTTTTTCCCCATTTATCGATCAGAATTCATCGGAAAGGAAATGGATTCTTGGGGATTTTATGGAGCCCTTGGCTTTTAGAATTTCTTCTGATATCTTAAGTTTTTCTCACTGAATCTTGTTTTTTGGTTCCATCTGAATATTTTTCATTGTATTTTGTTGATTCAAGTAGTTTGGGCTTCAAATATGTTCAATTGAAGGTTCTAAATTGTAATTCGTAAAGGTTCAAAAGCGGAAAGATTTATAGTACTAATTTTTACATAATTGCTGTTAAATCTGCTGTATGAGTTTTTTGAATCTGATTTACCTCTAAAAGAAATTGATAGATATTATGCATTGATTGATGATATGAAACATTTCGGACCAGTTAATCATCATATATCGCATTTTCCTTGTGGGGTTTTCGTTAATTTTTTTAATGATATTGCAGAGATACATAAAGCAGCACAATGATATTGAGCTTGCTGCCTTGGGCATGGGTACAGTTTCTTAATCTGTCTTCTTACCAGTTTTTCTTAATTCCTTTGCTTTCTTTCTTCTTCTTTCGGTAAATATAAATCCTTTCCCAATTTCTACTTTAAATTGTATCTTACCATCGGTTGTTCTTACTGTTGTTGACTTGGAAAAATGCAGACATCTTAAATTTTCATCCAAAGATAATTCTTGCACCTTTCTTCTACAACAATTCCAAATACAGCTTGTTGACAGAAAAAGAAATCAATATTACAGATAACATGTAGTAAATTTGTGCTTATATCCTTGATGATGATTTGATTTCATTGAGAATGAAGTTAATAAATTAGGGTACTAGAGCAATTAGTCCTAGAAGGGGAAGTAATGATGTACATTGTTCATTCTAGAGGTTTGGCTGATTTATAAATGAAATATTGAGATCAATGAGACCTATACAACCAGTATAATCTGTCAGAAACTTCCATATGAGGTGATAAAAGTTATCCTTCTTAAGCTTGAAATACAGACCTTTGCTACTGGAGCACAACCAAGAGACTGTTTATTGCTGTTATATCCTTCACTTTGAACATGTTACATAACCATATTGACTTCTACAATTCCTTAATGTAGCTATTCCTACTGTTGTCACAATTGCTGAGGCTCTGAAACGTGATGGACTGGCAAGTCATAAAGGTAAGAGGTCACACCCATTTTAAGTTAACATCTTTTACGGTTTCTAAATAATTAGACTGACACATGTTCTCAAAAATGCAACAGAGATAAAGATATCTACAGTGAATTCCAAGGAAGACTATAAAGGTCACTTTATTCAGAAGGCTAAGGTTGGATTGATCTCATTAGCTGCTGGTTTTTGTCCATTTTACTTATTGCAATACTGGTTATTCATTTGATCAGTAACAATTTCTCCTTATCCATCTCTCCAACCATCTCTCAGATTCAAATTGTGATGGGGAAGGCTGAAAAATTTGACAAGACTGATGTTGCCACCACGGCACCAAAGATGGCTGCTGGAGAGAAGGCCTGAAAAAGCAGTTAGATAAGAGTTTCATTTCTGCAGTTTGCTGTTGCACATGTTATTGTTTAGGTCTTACAAGTTCTCAGTAGATATAATAAGAGGGGGTTGTTTGTTTGCTAGTTGCAGTTAGAGCTTGCCGCTAACATGATCATGCAATAAGATGGTGTAAAGAAGGTTTTGTGGGAGCTGATCTACTGGAGCTTGGGCATCTCTATGTTTCCTTCATTCCCTTTTCATATTTTTTGTGGTTGATATAATGTTGGATGTATAATGCTTCATGCTAATGCCAAGAAATGGAAAAACACGTTCAATATTCCTCTCTCTCCTGCCTCTGTCTCACAGCACATGAATCAGCTGCACTTGATGTCCGTTTATTACTGTTAAAATTGAATCTTTAGCTGCAAGTAATGGCCTAAACCAGATAATATTCTGTTAGCTTGTTAAGGAAGATGGAAAAAAGGCTGTTTATTGAGGTCTTCATTACTCATAAAGCATTGGTCTAACTCATGGAGGATTATCAGTGATGATAATACTAGCTGGCTCTGCTTATCTACAAATACAGAAGACGATTGATCATCATTTATCATTCTCTGTCAAGAGGAACATGGAATTTCTAACATGACTTCCTCAATTTTAGGTTTTATATCTTTGAATTTCACACCTTATATGAATCACAACATCAAGTCATTTACAGAAATTATGGAACAAGAAGAAAGCTGAAGTTGGATCCATAGTCATGGATTCTGAAGATGATAAAGGAATTATTGTTTCTAGTAGCGTTTTTGATACTCTCTTTGGAATAGAATATTAGGAATACGAAATAATGGACGAAGAGGAGGAGGGTGGAGAACAAAATCTAATTACAGTCTCCAGTGCCGAGAAAACCTTCGTTTTCTACCTCGATCTTGCCCAGGTCTACAACTGCAATCTTTGTATTTTTCTGTGTTTGTTATAGAAGCAAACTTTCTTGGATCAACTATATATAGTGTCTTGTTTCTTTGGTTGCTGAGAGACTCTGGAAAAGAAAATAAGATACGCAGGCTTATAGAATCTAATTTTGATTTTCTTGGCTCAGTAATGGTCTGTTTGGTTGCTGAGAGATATAAGGAAAATAAACAAGCACTAAGAATTGTATTGACTTCTTCTTTCTTGGGTTTCCCTGGTGAAGAAATGGGATTTCTTTATGCTTTAGAAATTTTTTCGGGGGCTTTAGCCTTTTCACAATCTCCCTCCATATTTCTGCACTTCTTTTTCAATTTTTGGTTCCACTGTTAATTTTATTGTGCTTTCATTATGCTTTGAACATAGCTAAAATGGTGAGTTTTCCTGGCGGTTCTTCACATGATTGTATTTGATGATGTGTTGATTTGTCAGAGAATGAAGGTAAGAAAACAATGCATAAATGCTGTCAGATTGGTCGTGATAGAGGTTATAATCAATTTTCAAATGGGAATTTGAAATCATTCTAGCATAATATTCCGGATAATTCAGTGTTATTTTCCTTTAGCTTGAATCTGATATCCATGCTGTATAGCTGAATTCTTATTTTCCTTTAGCTTGAATCTGATATCCATGCTGTATGGCTGAATTCTACTTTTACTTGATGCAGATACTCCTACGTACTGTTCTCAAACTTGCTGTTACATTGCTGACTTCTGGATTGGCAAGTAATAAAGGTAGGAGATCACACCATTTTTATGCTTATTAAACATCCTCTGTTGTTGATAAACAATTAGGATTATATGTTTTAGGAAATGCAACATGGAAATAGATACTTACAGACTACAGTACACTCCAAGGGGGACCATGAAGGTCAATTCATTCACAAAGTTAAGGTTGGATTGCTTGCATTTTGTTGCTGGTTTTTGTTCATTTTACTTGGTAATTCTAATCTTTTGTTTTTATTTCACCATTAACAAATGAATCTCTCATTGATTGTCAGATTCAAATTGTGATGGAAAAGGCTGAGAAACTCTACTATATCACTGCAGCTGTTACAGCACCAAAGAAGGCTGTTATAAGGCAGCCTGACAACATACAAGGGTTTCATTTTTCTAGTTGATCAATTTAGTGATTTCTTTTCCAGATTTAGCAAGTTTTCAGTAGAGCGATGAGCGATGATCAGAGGAAGATTAATATGTAAGCCACTGACGCATAGAGCTGCTGCTATCATGAACATGTAGTGGAGATGGAGAAGAAACGGTTTAGAGGGAGCGGATCTTTTTCAGGCATCTATATTTTTCCCTTTGTTCTCTTTTGATTTCTAATGCTGTTGAGATCAAACTTAAGCTACTGTTCTTCATGTTAAGATTTTTGATAGTTTCATTTTACAGCAAAGAAATAGGAATAGACATTAAAGTTCCTCTCTCTCACATACACAAATTCACACAAATGTAGCATACACTTTATACAAATCGACTGCACCCTGAGATCAGGTAATCTTGCAAACATCCCTCTTTAAGTTTGTATCTTTAGTTGCAAGTCGTGACAAAAGCCAGCTGAATTTGTTAGTGTGATGATGAAAATGCGAAGCCCATTTCCTGTGATCTTAAGTACTTTCAACAATTGATCTAATTAGTGCAGCAAAAATAAGTGATGATGACACTAGTTCTTACCAGAAATTAGAAGAGGATAATGAAAATTTTCTGGAGTGTTAGAATTGTTGCCCCTTTATCGACTAATCACTACATATGAGCAAGTTCTGCCCTATGCTAAATTAAAGGTGCTATTTCGAATCATGATGATTCATCACCAAGAGGAATATGGGATATTCAAATTGACTTCCTCAATTTACAGTCTGGTATCCCTGAAACTCATAGCTATGGATCATATTAGTCATTTACTAAAACTCATGAAGCTTTATATCAAGTCATTTACTAGAAATATGCATACAGAAGGTCCAACTGCATGAAGGTTAAAAGAAAGAAGAATGTATAACCCAGTATGAGATCTTGAGTAGCTAGGTAACAAGAATTACAAGCAATGTTCATTGCAGGGACAACTTGGCAAGGGTCAGTGCTAATACCTTGACCCCATTTGCCATGTCTTGACCAGAGGCATATTCTTCGGGCTTGTGGCTGTAACCTGCAAAAGCAAATAAATGGAAATATATAATCAGCTTGGTTCTAAGTTCTATTTCCCTCGTACAGTAAGATAAGTAGATAGTTCACACACACTAAACTAGCCATAAACCCCTATTTAGTTGTGGCCAATTGCAGATGGATATGTGCCCTTTCATTCAATCAAGCTTGTATTTTCTAATTTATATCAAAGGTTTTCAGCCTGTTTCCATACATGGTTTGTTGCATGTGCACATAATTCGCAAAGCAGGAGTACTAGCAGTGAAGTAAATACTTTAAACAGCAATCAAGATGCTTCCTCAAAATTTTGAACTGATGAAATCTAACTTGTCATTTTTATTATATCAAGTAGTAGATGGCTAGAGGCAGAAGAAAAGAAAGGTGTTCAGACCTTTATAACATGGAATGAATATCATACCCATTGGAGATACCCTGCAAGGATGTGAAAAAGTCTAATTAGAAAGAAAAACAATAAAACAGCAAACATGTCTTCCTCTGAAACTTCCTTAGGCAGATGTCACGTAGAGTGATTATAGGATTTCATAAATTGAATACACATGGGATAAGGATCCATTTTTATTTTTGTGTGTGTCTCTGTTCGTTGTTTGTGAGGAGGCTTGGGAGTTGGGAGAAAAAAGTGGAGGGGATTGCTCATGGTTAAGTCCCTCAACCATGAGAATTTCAGCAAATTTAACAGTAAGTTGCACATTACTGCAGAAATGTCTCCAAAAGGAGAATCTCCTTAACCTGAACTCCACCATGTTTTGGTATCTTGGATCACTAGATCTACTCATTGTACTTTCTTATCTTTCAAAAATTAGGATCTCCACCATCCGAGGAACATGGTACTTGAAGGAAATAGTGGGGCATGTAGCATGGTGTTAATAAAGGTATGCATATTAACTATTTCTCTTTATTGATACCTAGCCATAAACAGTGAATCATGGTAAGCTCTGCTTATCATCAGCTTATGCGTTAAATTTAGTTCTTTCGATGCTGCTTCTGCTGCCTCAATTATTGATTTCTCAGAAAGAGCTGGTGGGTCCTGATTAACAATTTTGAATTCAGATAGCATGACGCCGCGATTTTTAGCTATTATCATTGCTGATTGATGAATTTTTTCAATCACGGTATTTCTTCGATTTTCATCAATGTCTCGCGTGTCTGCCAAAAGATTGATGAAATAAAATTCAATAAAAAATAAAGAAAAAAATTCAGAAATCAACTGAAACTAAATCTAGAATAACTCAAGCTAAACCAAAACACTTAATATTTTAAAAATGATTTGATACTAACTTCAGGGACTTGATACTCAACTCGTGAAAACAATGTGCGAATAATTGTTTTAGAATGTATATTCTCACAAAATACTTCAAATAACTGATGAAGAACATACCAATTTCTATGTGTGATTTGCTTGGGATGCTGTTGATTGCACCAGGATGCAGGTCCAGAATACCTTAGTAAACAAGAATTGTTAAGTTAGATCACAGTTCTCCAAATGAAAACAAAAGATAGCCAAATCCAAGTCACATTTTATGCAAGATGAACTTCCACATACGGTAAATACCAAAAAATTATATTCGGGTATGCAGGAAAATGACTTACCAACTGTACCAACAGTATCAATGGATCCAGATTCTAACACATGTTTTTCAACAGTGAGTGCTAATTCTGCAGCTGCCAGGCCGGCATCATTTCTGCTCAAATTACACACAAGAAAAAAAGTATGAATCTGCTTGCGTGAACATGCTTTATAAAATACATAAATTGTAAAAGTGATCAATTTCCAGATGGCCTCAAAACAGAGTATCTGGATAAAAAAAATTGCTAGTCATGCACTATTTTTGTTGAGATAGAATAAGTCATCCAACTGGAAGTATCTTGAATCGTTAGAAAAATAAAGTAAAATCAAATGGCTTAATAGATTGTCTAGTTCGGATGAAATTTCTCAAAATGATGCAAAGAAAATCAATTATAAAACAAGGAATTACTCATAACATGTCTAGTTCAAGCAATGCAGCAATGAATATATAAATTTGATGAAAGACATATAAAACTGCATGCATACAATTAGCAGTTACCTGTTTGGCATTAAGACTGCACCCGCATGGCCTCCATTGCCTTCAAAATCTACCTTTATACTTGCAGGTGCTGCTATGGCAGTAACTACACCAATGGATATACCTGAAAAGAAATATAAAGTGGATGAATAGGCACCTAGAAACAGAGACCACAAGGATAAATGCAGTAAAAATGACAAACCTTCTTCCTCTAGAATGGGTCCTTGCTCTATATGCAATTCAACAAAAGCAGAGTAGCTTCCTTTCTTCAGAGACACACTGGATAAGCCATCATGTTCTTTTGCATATCCAGCAGATCTTGCGGCTTCTAGAAAGGATATATTTTGACCATCAACTGTTGACAATAGATTTTTTGCAAGTGCATCACTACCTGCCAATAGCCGGCTGCACAATGAACATAATAGATAAGGAACCTCATATTATTTAAGTTCACCTTTTTTTTTTTTTTTTTTCATTTTTTTAATTTCCTTTTTGTGTAGCCAAAACTGAAGCTAATGAAGTAAACAAAAATGCATATGATAAGCATTGAAGTTCTAACTATTTGCAAGTGGCTAACCTTCCCAAACAACTGATCCCAAAGCGTGTAGGCTCTTCTGAGGTGAACATGATAACCTCCAGTGACCGTCTAGGTTTGAACCCAGACCTGTTAAAGTCCCAATGAACATGGCATAGAGCAAAAATGAAGGCTACGTTATGATACATAAACTGAAAGAAACTAAGATGTAGTGAGAAATCAATTACATATTTAGAATTGTGACATTTCCTTTTGCTCAAAATGCCAGTTAAACATAGAAAGTTCAAAATTTTCATTTTAAAATAATATTTTAAACTGGCAGTAGAAAGCATAAAGCAATAAACTAGACTGGACGAATGAGAGACAAGCATGATCATATTCATGATATCCATGCTTCCATAATGCAGCAAATCACGGAACAAATCAACACTCAAATTTTGATGCAGCAAATCACGCAACAAATTGACACTCCAATTTCAACTGTTGGTGCAGTTTTCGACAGCCAAGGTTTTGATTTCAGCATTCAAATCTTAAAGTCCAAGTTTGATATTATAATTCGAAATTCAGTTTCACAAATACTAGTTTATGTTTATTTTATTAGATTCTAATATGCTATAGATAGGAAGCTATATGTACATTTTAAGGCATTCAAGAATAATACAAGTTATTTGTTGTTAATATCTCTTTGAGAGTTTTATTAATTCTACTTCTCAATTCTTGAGAATGTAAGCTAGAATGACATCTAGTGATCACATTTCCACTGTGTCATTCCATGTCCCAATTTTTAAGAGGGCCATAGGGTGTCTTCAGATAAATCATTTAAGATGACTAATGTTTCAAATCTCTTCATAGATAGCTTAAGACTTGGCGAGGACTTTCTGTGAGATTCTGGGTCAGTTTTGACAGTATCTGGCTACAGTACAAGAGATCTAATCAACCATACACTTCAACACATAAAAAATACTCATCCATGAGTAAAATTATGTATACCAACAACACTTATCGCCAACAAATCCAACCAGAGTAAGTTTAAGTGCTAAACCAGGCATGGAAACCAATTGAAAAACAAGCATGAGGATGATGGCAATTAGCATCACATATTTCAGATTTTATCAAAGGCTAACAATCAAATCGATCAGGTACTGCATACCTTTTTAGCACATTAATGGCTTCTATTGCACCAAGCACACCAACAACTCCATCATACTTCCCAGAGTATGGAATGGCATCAATGTGAGAACCTGTGGCAACTGGAGCAAGCACTGGTTCATCGCCGGTCCTGCATAAAGAAAAGTAAAACTAAGAGCAAAGTCAAAATCATTGAGGATAAAAATACAATTGTGAAATTTGTGATCCAAATGAAGACAGAAGGTGTTAATGCCAGCTTTGATACTCCAGAATAATGACGTAATAAAGTCCCTTCGATAACAATAGACATCCTTGCAAGAAGCTTTATATTTGTGACAATGAGGACAACAATTTTAGCAGACAAAATGAAAGAGAATGAATAAGTCAACAAGATATCTCAGAAGATAATAGCATTCAAACTGTTTGCTCACTTACAGTTGCTGAGAAAATTATTGCACTTTCTCAGAAGATGTACTATAGATTGTTATAAGATGATCTATTTTCAATTTCAATAACATATCAACCCAAACAAGCAAACAGGGAGAGAAACTCCAGAGAGGGCGCAGACTGGAACTGGGAACTCCTGTCCCAGGCAAACTAAAATGGCCTTGCTGTGAGCTGATCGAGTTCATACAAAGGAGCACCAAATTTCATTTTCAACTTGATTATGACTAACAATTCATGACTACCAAAATCCTAAAGAGAAGGATGAAATCTCACCATCTACCAAATATGTTACCAACTGCATCCTCTCTAATGGTTAGACCTGAGAGCCGCATCAAGTTTTTGATGTACCTGCATTTAAATATCACAAAAAGATAACATAAACCCTCAGCTTATGTGAACAACAAAAGTATATTCTGAACCTATTGGCTTAAGTAGCAATGTAAGTTAATTACTACACAAAATGGACAAAAATACTATCAGCTACCTAATTTGGGTGCTTAAGTTTGGAAAATTGGGGCAAAAAGAAAAAAAAAAAA
>CP135541.1:2422053-2449527 GCA_032402905.1 Khaya senegalensis
AAATTAAAATATTTATTAGTAAATTAATTATTAAAAATTTAAATTCAATTAAAATTAAAATAAAAAATTAATTTATTTTTTAATTATTAAATATATAAATTATTTTATATTTTAATATAAAAAGATATTTTTGTCTAAATAAAATATAATAAAATTTATTTTTTTTATTATTCTATCCATAAAACAAACAAAAGAATATATTCATTACTCTTTTCCTTTCTCTTTTCATTTCCTTTCCTTTCTTCTTTCCTTTCCTTTCCTAAAAACAAACATAACCTTATTGTCATTTCCTTCTCTCTTCTTCCTAGACTTTCAAATTGGGCCATCCTCAAAATCATATTCATCATCTGCCTGGCCAGATAGACTATATTGTTTGTTCTGCATTATCTTTTGGGCTAGATGCTTATCAGCATCATCATCCTTCTTTTTCCAGACAGATGAATCATGAATAAAATACCTAAAAAAGAAAAAGAAAAAGAAAAAGTATATTAATATAGCAACTCCCACAATGATTAATATGGTACAGGGAAACTATGTGATAACCAAGAACAGTATCCCATGAAAAACTTCATGCATGTAAAGGGAAAAAGAAAAAAAGTATATAATCTACAATCACAAGATGCAAATTACCGAGAACAGCACCCTATGAACAACTTCGTGCCTTTAAAGGGAAAGAGGAAGAAAAAAAGAATATAATCTACAGTCAGAAGATGCAAAGTACCAGCGCAAGCTTCCAATATTTTGATGTTTAGTTGAATTATCACCCACACTCTGCTTTGCCTTCATTTTCTCAACTTCTTGCTAATAACAACCAAAATAAATAAATAAATAAAAAAATGAGAAAGCTATAATTAATGACCAATGAAGAAGCTCATACTCTTGATGATTGACTTAGCAGTACAGAGGTCGTCTTTACAAATCAATGGTTAGCAAGAATTCCTATGAATGTAGTATATTTAATATTTAGAAATCAGGTTCATTGGGCAAGACACAAGCTAAAGTCACACTAGTCCATTTTTACACTAACCTATTCTTAAAGTAGCAAATAGAAAATTTAAAGATAAATGACTGGATTTTACAAAGAGCAGCTCAACTCTGTTGGGGTTAACAGAAAAGTGAGGGGAGGGAATAGCGATCAAGGTGGAAACCTCCGGATGAATGATAATGAGTAGACTTGACCAGGATATTCATGAGAAACTTTTACTAGCTTATCATCCAAAGCCAGACTACAAAAATTAGTAGGGTTTTATATGGCAATTTCACCCAGCATCTAAGCCTTTTACCTTAAATTAGATAATCTCCTAGATGAGTTTAACCTATTTTACCCTGAATAGAAGCAAGTGAGGAGAAGGAAGTTAGGAAAACATTGTTGTACCAAAATTTTATCAGCTTCTTCGTGCTTTCCTTTCAAACGCAACTGCATAGCCTTCGCAGCCAACTTGTTGGCACTCATTCCCTCCTTGATCGTTGCAGTACTTTCACTAGGTATTCTTGTCTTTGATGATACCACTTCTGACTCAACATTTCCCTCATCAGTTGGATGGGAATCAGCAGAACCACCAGGATCTTTACACTGCAGGTGACTAAATTCACGCATGAAGTTTCCATCATTTGCAAACTTATTTAAGCCAGAGACTGCAGCGGAGATAATGTTAGCATCCTTGGTGGACATATTTTGACCTTTTCGCTTTCCCCAGGATAAAGAATCATGAGCTTTAGGGGCTCTCATTTCAGGATGGTGAAGAGACACATCCTTCAAGTAATCTCGACCAGAGGTCTGTGAATCACAATCAAAGAAGTACAATATGTCAGAAAAAGTTTGGATTATCACTCACAAAAGAAAAAGAAAGTAGTCCAGTCCAATTACACAATCATTTAAGGAAAGAGAAAAAAAATGGTTAAAAAAAAGTTATTCCAGTTACCTTTTGAGTATCACTTTCTTTTTGATCTTCTGCATCTATTTGGCGCTCTTCAGTTTGCCACTTTTTCCTCTTTTTTATGGCATGCAGATGTGCACAAGATGGAACAGCCCTGTGAGATGCTGCAGATACAGCCAGTTGACCAAGGGAACCCCAGCATTCTTCCACAACCTGAACCATTTCGATGCATAAAGACCAAATGCATAAAGGTCATGGTTGATGGGATCTGAAAGGTGTAGTAATATACCTCCTCAAATCTTCGTCCTTCTCGAGCAGCTTGCTCTTGTGCACGCTTCAAGGCTTTAAGTCTCCAGCTTGCACCTCCATCACCAACAACTGAAGAAGACAAAAGTTGTTCTCCACTAGCTTTACTCTCATTTGCATCCTCTGGATAGCCACTTCCATTATCCTTCAGATAAGGGTTCAACTCCCTTAGATTCATCTTTGGTGTCTGGTAGACAAAGCAAATAATATTTAGTCACCTAACAATCATGTAGACTTAATGGCAGCAAGCAGAACATTTATGTTACAAGTAAACAAGCAAGCATATATACAAATTATGTGGTCACCTAACGATCATATAGGTGCAATGGAAGCCAGCAAATATAAGTTTTCAAAGGAAGAAGACATGCATTTAAGCACCATCTAAAACAAGATTTAGCAAAAAATCTATCTCTAATTTCTAAAATTCAATTTAATACAATAATTCCGAGCTAAACAAGAAAGGATCAAGAAATGCAACCCAAAACTTAAAACACAATATGGAAAAATTGACAGCATACCTCCTCAGCAGGAGGTTCATCTGGCTGCATGTCAATATTTACTGTAGGCTTTCTATCTGTCCTCTCTGCAGGCCTCAGCATCCACTCTAACCCCATTTCCTTTCTCACAATTTCTTTCTCCTTAAAAGAATCAGATCCTTTATAGTCATCTACATAGCAACATACACAATATCAATCAAACCAATATTATAAATTGACAAACACTATCAACATTTAGAACCAAAATCACCAGCAAACATGCATACCAGACAAATCACCCACAATATCCTCTTCACCCTGTCTCTTCTTTTTTTTTTTTTTTTTTTTTCCTTTTATCTCTCCTAATTCTTTTTTGGTGCTCATATTCTGAACCAAATGAAGAATAATCCTCAGATGAGTAATTTTTCTCACCACTCCTAGATTTCTTCTTTGAACTACTGCTAACCTCATCACCGGAAGAACCTTCATCTTTACTTCTCTTACTCGTCTTTTTTTCACTCATACATCTCCTTTCATCTCGTTCAGAACTGCCCTCACTATCACTTTCACTCTCACTCTCACTCAATGAATACTGATCAGATGCTTACCATTTCTTGCTTTTTCTTGACCCTTTCTTTATTATCTTGAGATCATCATCTGAACTAATGTAACTTGAACTCTTCTTCTTTCTCTTATGATTTTCATTCCTACCACTGGATTTCCTTCTCTTTGCATCTGAGTTTTCATCTTCTGCCTAATAAAAAGTAACCGAATTAACAGAAATATAATTAAAACTGAAAGCAAAGTTAAGAATTTCTTAAGTTGGATGTAGCATTAAAAATCAAAGGCAAATAACATAATGATGAAACTTTACCTTATCAACTTGATCACGAGGTATAAACTTCACTCCAGCAAGCATTTTGTTGTTGATTCCCTCAAATTTTTTAACAAATCACAATGTCTACCCTCAAATTATTTGGACAAAGAAAACGGTTAAACGATCATAAATTCAACACAGATAACAACATGCGGGTAGATATTCCAACAAGCTAATACATCATAAACAGAATGAGCAACTCAACCTAGAAACTACAATAATAAAAGTACACTATCAAATAAAACCAAAATAAAACGAAATTTAACCAATAAATTCGAAGCCCAATTCGATAACACGGGTATCTTTGAGCTAAACCCAGTTAAGAAATTCAATTAAATGATAAACATAAATAGCGAAAAACAATTATTTTAACAGGTGAAGTTGGAAACAGTTATAGTGACAACACGAGACAAAATCTCAAAAACATAAAGCATTAGGGTTCACATAGACAGAGATTGATGGATGGACTTCAAGATCAAGAAAGAGATGTTACCTGGAATTGCAGGAGTTAGAGTAGCGCCAATTCGACTTGGGTTATGCAACCCAATTTTCTTTTTCCTTGGCTGGATGACTCCAAAGCTTCAGGGGTATAACGGAAACAACCCCAACATCAATTTGACAATTAACCCATCCAATTAGTGGAAAGATTAGATTAAATTGCATATTATCTTCAACATTCTCCGCCTAGATAGACAGGAATTATGCGAAGATTGCTGTTTATATGGAAAACATTTTTTGAAGCAGAAATGAGTGTTACTGTCACAGCTGGTCATTTTGAGTGGCCTTTCATGCTGGGCTGGCCCAGCAAGGTTCACCTGCACCGTACTGTGTTTGGGCTTGGACCCATATCTAGACAAGCCAACTCATAAAAAAACAATATTTATTTCCTTCAAATAAAAAAAAAAGAAAAAATTATTAAATCCTAATACTAAGCAAGGTATTATAATTATTATATTTATTAAAAAAAATTTAAATAAAATAGTCTTATCATATTAACATTACTAATATAGTGAAACTATTTAATCAATAAAATTAGAGAAATACATTTATTGGTGACGAATAAAAAAAGTCAATAAAAAATCTTATCATTCAGTTAATATTGTAAGAAAAATTTATGAGATCTTTTGTTAATTTTTTTTATCCATCACCAATAATTATGTTTCTCCCATCTCATTAATTGGATAATTTCACCGTGTTAATAATATTAACGTGATAGAAATGATTTACGATTCTCTCATTTATTAATATTATGATAAGTTAACATTTAATATTAAAATTTAATTTGATAGGTAATCACTCGAACAATAGGTATAAACTTTAACAAATATTAAAAAAAAATTGTGAAAATAAAAATTCAGAAAATATTTTATTAAATAAAATAAAAGGGATGATATATTTTTATTTTTTTTATTTTAATTCAAGATATCTCATATTTGGTTGTGATTTGATTGTGCTTAATTATAGATATACCTCTTCTGTGTATTTGTTACATTCGGATTTGAATTACACGTTGCTTATGCCTGAACTTGTAAAGACTTTCTTGTGAACGAAGAATGTTATATTGATTTAAGTAATCTGGTCAATGTTTTTCATAGGTTCAACATCGGCAACAATAAAAAGAGTTTCTTGTTATCTCTCTGCTGGTTCTTCCTTAATACGTGGGCTGCAGCCGCCTCAAAATTTATGCCTCTTATCTACCACTGTTACGGGTCAAACATGGCTAATCTTAAACCCTTATCTCCTCGGACATGCACGTTGGCACCAACGTCTCCAAGCTATCAAAATTCATGATGCTACGCTATGTATAAATACCCATCAGCTATGTCAATCTCAACACATCAATATAGAACATCGAACGTGTATAGACAAGGAAGAAAGTATGGCAACAGTATGCAAAGGTAAGGCAGAGTCTTTTAGTGTTAAAATTGCTGGTAATAATGGATATGTGTAGCGTTTCCAGCTCTAAGCTTTAACACAATATTTGTTTATTTATTTTTTGTCTGTGTTTATTGATTATAGGCAAGAGTTCGTGGCCTGAGCTCCTGGGAGCTAAAGGCGAGGTGGCAACGGCAACAATTGAGAGGGAGAATCCTCATGTTACTGCTGTAATTGTGCTGGAAGGAACCGCGGTCACAGAGGAGTTCTCATGCACTAGGGTTCGTGTTTGGGTTGACACTTGCGGCATTGTTGTTGAGGTTCCTACTATTGGTTAGGGCTGGATGCGCGACCCATGCATGGCCAGTAGTACTCTTCAGTATGAATGAATAATATCATTGTTATTAATTGTTTCCATTTGAATTAAATAAAGGGATTGTTAATGTATCAGAATAACATCATGAATTGTGTATTACAAGTGAGTTATATTTTAATTAATGGTTAGCTTGATTATCTCTTGTTATTATAAGAATTATATTTTAAAATCTTGGAAATTTGATAACGTTTGTAAGTTGTTGAAAAAAGATGCATGCCTAATATTATCATCTGCGAATTAACAAGTGAATTGGGAGATTAGACTGTAAAGTAGGGGAAATGGTGTGATTATTCCTGTATGTTTTCTTTTGATGGATTAAGCAATTCCTTTAAGTATTATATCCGAGATCCTAAATTTGGTGCATGCTTGGAAAGATATAGAAAATAATTCAAAGAATTTTTTCATTTTTATGATTTTTGTGCTTGCTTATTGATTCAACGATTGATTGTGTTCATATATTAGCAGAGATTTCTAATCTCATGTTACTTGCAACTGAAATAATCCAATACCTTAAGAATAAACCATCTTTGTGTTAAGATTTGCTCTTGTAATATGAAAATGACCAATGGGTATATGGATAATTAATTCATAATCGGTTTCATTGACTCAGAACAATTCTTATAAGCTAGCTGTTAATTGTATTAATTAAGCAAGAGTTTTTGAAAGTAATTAACCAGCCAAATATGCTTCGGTACAAGATTGTCCACCTTCATTGTTTACAATAATAAAATGAAATAAGAAATTCTCTTGAAAGCAAGAAATCACCCTCCACAAGCTATCAAAATGCTAGCTGCTCTATAAATACCCACCGGCCATTTCAGTCTCGACGCACCACAATCTAAAAGCAGCAATTCAGAAGAGTGAAAAAAGAAGAAGAAAAAGAATGGCATCGGGATGTCAAGGTATGAATTCATGTTGAATTACTTTCAGTGCTGCTAAAAGTGCTTGCTCGATAATGTTATCTCATATCAAATATATGGTTTCTTCTGATATTTTCTTTGTTGCTGCGTAGGCAAGAGTTTGTGGCCGGAGCTCCGGGGAACTGTAGGCGTGACCGCAGCAGCAACAATTGAGGAGGAGAATATTTATGTCAATGCTGTGATTGTGCTCCCCCAATCACCGGGGAGTTTTTATGCACTGGGGTTCGTGTTTGGGTCAATACCAGTGGCATTGTCACAAGGACTCCTACCATCGGTTAGGAGCAGTTCAAAGAGTTTGTCTACGCATACACACCTATATGAAATAAAGGGATTTTTATATCGTGTGCTTGATTATGAGAATAATGAATTGAACATTTGACTTCCATTGTGTGCGCTGTAGCAAATAATTGATAATTAGTGTATCCTTGGTATCGTATGGAAGCTTGATGTTTTTCTTATCTTTTGTGTTTCCAGTACTCTTACCAACATGTGAAATTCGATTATTATGTCACTATTATGGCTGTTACCTTCTTTTCATAAAAAATTAACTTTTCTCCAAAAGACATATTCAATAGTATATGCAGAATTCATTATTATAAAACTAAAGAATATCTCTTTTTTATTTAATGTGAGATTCTATCACATTCTCTCTCATCCAATTCTACGATACCCTTGTCACAATGGACTTCATTGCATACCCGTTCTGCTCTGCCTTCTAACTTATGAATCTTTTATGATATTTTCCTATTCAATGTAGGATTTTGTTATATTTTTTTTCATCCAATTCTATGACAATCTTGTTATAGTAGGGCTTTTTACATACCCGTCATATTCTACCTTCAGACTTATGAACTTTTTATAAATACGTTTAGTAAGTGTGAATGCTTAACTGAGATATTAAAATTAGAATGGGTTTAACTCTGATACCACTTGTTATGGATTATACTATTACTTTTCTTGTAAAAATACTATTATTTTTCTTGTAAAAAGACATGTCTAATAAAGTATGCAGAACTCACTCTTATAAAATTTAAAAATGTTCATTTCCTATTCAATATGAAATTCTATTACAATTAACTCTTTAAAAAATTATTACATCAATAATTTAGGTTTATTGATATTTGTAATTTATGTCTAGCGAGGCATATTTAAGATTCCTCTTTAAACAGTTGAAAAAATCTTTAAAGATCATTTTATGAAGTTAAGATATAACTATATTCAATAATACTATACATTACTTTTAGGGTGAAACATCATCGGTTCAGTTTAATTTAATTTAAATTGAATGTTAAACTAATATGATAAATCAAATTGACAAGTGTCATTTGAATTCAGTTTCATTCATTGATTTGAATTAAATTAAAAAAATAAAAATAAAAATTATATTTTATTTTATTGATTCTAAACTAAAAAATAAAAATTATATTTTAAAATTTTATATTAACTAAATTTAAATAGTTTATTATTTATTAATTAAATAATAAATATAAAATTTAAATACAAATTGGATTGATTCAATTTTTCAATTTGTACCAAACTCAAACAAAAAATTAAACAAAATATTTGATTTTATTTTTTAAAATCAAAATTAAATCAATAAATTTTTTCAAATCGATCCAAATAGTTAATTAAATTATAATTATACATAAATTTTATATATAATTATAATTTATAAAAGTGTTTACTTAGTAATATACAGCACTAAGTAATTAGACTACTATTAACAATGTAATGAAAATGATATTATACAAAGTTTCATTAAATGTTAAGGTAATATTAGAATTCTTCTCCTATAATTTTTAAAAAAAATGTCAAATCAAGAGCAGATGATAAACTTCTTAAATTGATTGTAATTAGGAAACAGTTTTTGAAACCAATTCTGTCCAATATTCTTCCTTACAAACTTTTCTTTATTCGTTGTTTTCAAAACTAAATAATATTATCTTAATTGCAAGTAAACTTTATGTCTGCGTCTGTCGCTGTTGCTGATCAAACAGAGCCAATCTTCAATGCTCTCTCTAATGCTGGCTCTGGCTATAACAATTTCAATTTCCATTAATTCCATTACGAAAGTCATCGACTGCTTCTCTATAAGAACGTCATTTCAATCTCAAACAAAAAACACAGGAGAGGGAAACGAAGGTAAGGAGAAAGAAGATGTCATTTGAATTCAGTGAAAAAAATATGTCGATAATACGTAACAGCTAGGCATTGTTTCTTCTTAGCTCCAACCCAATATTGTTTTTGTGGCTGTGTAGGGAAGAGTTCTTGGCCGGAGCTGCTGGGAGCTAGAGGAGTGGTGGCAGCAGTAACGATCGAGAAGGAGAATCGTCATGTGTCTGCTAAGATTATGTTGGAAGGGACCTTTGTTACCCTTGAGTTCTCATGCTCTAGGGTTCGTGTTTGGGGTCATTACCAAGGGCATCGTTGCAAGGGTTCCTGTCATTGGCTGGCTCCAAGGGCAGTATTTATAATAGTCCTTAATATTAATAATTGTACTATGTAATGTGTGTGTGTGTGATGGGGTGTACCCTACACACCGCATATTGTAGGATATGAAATAAAGGGATTCTTCTCTAACCCCATTCTTTATTATGAAAATAAATAAGAACATTAATTATGTAGTTAATTGTGTTTGCAATCTGTGTCAGTTTTTGAAACAAATATGTAATCACAAAGTAGAGAATCTCTGCCGGCCGAGGAGCCAATCCTATGACCAGTTTGTACATTTCCTGATTTGTACATACACGTATGTATCGATGTATCTTAAAATTTTTATTATTATCAATTTAAAATATTTATTATAAAAATTTAAAATAAAATTAAATATGTAATATTTTAAATTTTATTTTTTATTTTAAATTTTTATAAAAAATATTTTAAATTAATAACAATAAAATTTTTAAAATATACGGTAGCAAGACCTTAATATTATAGATATAATATTGATTCTATCGATGGGAAGATTGGGTCAAAATGCCTCGTGAGGGAAAAGGTCAAATCAATTATATAATTACAGGGATGATAAAACCACTTTAACACATAGCTGTTGGGAATATATGACAAACAGTTTCTCAATGTTTAATCTATAAGCAAAGTTCAGGGAGACCGGCAGGTGTTGGTATTCGAATTTCTATGCTGCCAAGGAAAAATCCTGCAGCTTATCCATTTTAAGTTTTAACCAAGTGTTCTTGGTTTGATAAATATTTTATAATCTGAGTTTGTATTATGTTTTGCTTCAACCTTTTCGTGTTCTCGAGAAAACGAAGTACTGAACATTGAAGAAATAATAAAAAAAAAGGATGAATTTTTGCTTGATTATTATTGCATATGAATTCAACCGTATGAATGATAATTAGAAAAGGAAAATTAGTATTGTCCTAAAATCAATGTAGTATAATGGTGTTGCCAAAGATACAAAGCTTATTTAAAACTTCTTCGAGAAAATCAGGGAGAAAATAGGGTGATCTTGTTGATTGATGGACAAAGAATGAGATTCTAATATTTGTTGTCTTTGCTTTGTCTTTGCTTCCCATCTTTGCCATAACTCTTATCAAACGTTTCCCCAGTCAGTTTGGTCCAAACATTAAGTTGCATTAGATCTATAGCTCGAAGCATCTGCTTTAGCTCCAATGAGTGATGGTTTCCCTGTGAGTCTGTGATTAGATACGTATTGGATTGGATTGATAAAAGATAATCAATTAGATCTCTCGTATCTTTTTTGTGCAATATATCTGGCCACCCAGGCAAGATTAGTTGCTTCATCTGTTGTCTTCAGTTACTCGTAGATGAACAGACGAATCTCAGAATAAATTAGACATGTCCATTGACGTCTTTATTTCTTTATATCCAGAGTAATACCTGCAACTAATTAAAGACATAAGATAGGATAACTAGCCGGAAAATTGAAGGGTAATGATGGTAAATTAACACATCACTCTTCCTATTGTCTGCATTTTTTGGTACAGTTAGGAAATTGTCTTTTCCCACACAACAGATTGCAAAACAACATTACAATAGATTAGACGTAAGGATCAAAGTAACTTGATTGTCTTGTTTCCCTTGGAAATTTACGTAGACAAGAGAAGAAAACACTCAGAAGTATTAGTTAAACTTTGAAGAGGTAAAACCACGATGTATATATATGGCCCAGCCTGCTGTCTCGTTTTCATTTCAAATATACGTACGTTCAAAGCTAAGAAATGTTCCAGCCGGCTGTAATCAAATATTGGATTAAAGAAAATTGATTTATTCCAACTCTATTTACTGCTATAAATACCTGTCCTATATCCCACAAATTTCTATATCGCAAACGAAACATTAGAGAAGAAATTCAACAAGTAATCCAGTGAAGATGGCAAGCAGCTGTCCACCCGGTGAGTTTCATACGTTAATAAAACCTTAGTAATTCAAACTACTAAGCTTGAGTGAATTACATGTAGTATTTTCTCAATGTGGTTCCATGTTTTGCAGGTAAGAGTTCGTGGCCAGAGTTGGTGGTAATAAATGGAGAGGCAGCAGCCAGAATTATCATGTCAGAAAATCCAAGGGTCAAAGCCAGCACTCTGGACGAAGACTCGATTGTGACTGGTGATTTTCGCTGTGACAGTGTCCGAGTCTTTGTTGATGATCAGGGCATTGTGACTCGGGTGCCTAAAATTGGTTAGCAAGAACTGAAAAACTTTCATGGCGAATTTCCTGTTGTTGGTGTTGGTTAGATAACCCATATTCATGTGGAATTAATAAATGAGGCCATTTATATGTCATGTAGTCATCACGAATCGTGTTTGCTTGTTTGCACTTAGCTATGCATGTTTATTTCGATTGAGTCCTTATCGTCGTCAACCTTTTGATTTGATGGCTGTAATCTCATGGTATCTTCAGTTTCCAGTTCGTTAGGTCAGCTTGCTTAACCAAACACAAGGATATTCTGCTAGGATTTGAACTCCATGCATTATGGAAACCACGTTGGATCATCTGCATATATCAGTCATTCCCCCTCAGGATTCCATGCATATCTCTATCAAATTAATTACTGACTTTCAAGTCTCAGCTTAGGCATGTGATTTTGAACACAACAACACAACCGAGACTTCTCTTCTTTAATTTCTTGCTTATGACAACAGCGAAAACCTTTCGAAAAATTACACGTGATCGGTGTATTTTTTACGTTTCCAGGAAACAACCTTTATCCAAACAGAATTGATTAACGTTTTCTAGCCGGGCGAACAAGAACGCCCACCTATTAATCCACCCGCAGCCATATCAATGCTTCACATAAACACACCCAGGCTATGAAGGAAACTGTTACTGTACTCTTGCTTGAAGTTCATGTAACATTCAAGTTAATTACAGGGCTTAAACGTAACTTTCATAAGCCTGGACCAACTCTGGCCCATCCAAAATCGCCATTGATTTCTCTAAAGGGGAACCGGTTTAAGAGTTCAAAGTAGGTTGATCATTTATAGCATTAAAGCTCCTTCTAACATCAAACTTGTACAACTGAAAAGGAAAATTGCAGGAACCATCAGAAGAAATATATTAGTATTGAATATGAGCCACCGCAAACCTTCAAAGTCAAGAGAATGCGTGGACTTTGCCTTGGTGTAGTTTTTTTCTTGTATTTAAGTTTGTGCGTGTTAGACCAGTCAGTGCCCGTTCTCTACACTGACAACACATCACCGGTATCGTATCAGACGGCTAGGATTCTCCATTTCTGTTGATCAACGCATGGGTGCAGTTGATTCAAGTCCACGCAGCTTTTGTCAAAGTGTACAGATTGTTTCACGCCGGTCTTGGGCTGATATTCCTGAATTTGCAATTCTTTTAATAATTATGCAGCTAATTGTAATTTACTATAGGATTTTATCATCTGGGTCCCAAAGTTTTTTAAATGTTTTAAATGAGTACATAGTTTGCTCATTTGTGGTGTTTTTTTTAGACAAAAGCCTATGAGTTTGTATAGTACTATTTCGTATTTACATATGAGTCGAGTCTTTACCTATGAGACAAGAGTTTACAAATTTATATAATATACTTATGGCACTGTTTAAAAATTTATATTTGAATTTGAACGATATTATAAAAAATATAAAATTATTATATTATTTAATCTTTGCTACCTTACTGTTAAAAGGCGGTAATGATCAAAATACATGCTAAAGTTACAAATATTGTGATAGTCAAAAATTAAAAATTAAATTAATTAGTATAATATAGTTAATACAATGGAAGTTAGGGACCTATTTAAAATAAATAGAAAAATTGTATATTTATTCAAAAAATAAGGGACATATATGATAATTATCCTAATCACTATCAGTGGCAGGGTTGATTAGTATACAAGAAATTCCTTAGCCAACTAATCAGACTAAACATCAAAGTCTGTAACGATTTGAAGAGAAGCCAGATTGCATACAATTTACGTTCCCTATCTTAAGACTTCTGAAATTAATTAACCCCCTTAATTAATTATGACCATGTTTCATGCATTTTCAACCTTAAAAAGAGACTTAAATTACTGCTTGCTGTGCAAGGTAACGTGTATGATTGATTCAGATCATTTTAGACCATATGGTTGTTCAAACTTCAAACCATGGCCGAGTCAAGAAACCAAGTTTTCATTTTTCACTAGTCAAATCAACAACCCCATCGCCATTTGAACACATTAATCAAGTTCTCAAGCCTATATATAACTGCTGCATGTTGTTGAGATATCATACACATACCAAAGAAGCTACAGCAAGCTCATCAAACAATGGAATTCCGGAAAACAGACGTTAGAGTCTTCACATTTTTTATCGTCTTCACCATTTTGTTGAGTTCAAGTGCGATACAATTTGGCGCAGCTTTGAGACCTTTGCGTGAGAAGCCATTGCTGAAGAAATACTTTCCAAACGTTATTATTCAGTCCCTCCAGAGGGGTCCTGTGCCACCGATTGGCGGTTCTCCTTGTACTAATATACCTGGGAACGGTGGCGGTCACTGCCCGAATTTGAAGGTTATGAACTTTGCTGGCAGTGTCCTTCATCCTCCGCCACCAGCAGCCATTATTGATTTCTCGGTGGCTTCCGCGAAGAACAATAAGAATGAGCAAGATGAAAGCTCTTGATACCGCCATGTATTAAAATATTGTTGTGAATCAAAATTGTTTTCTATTCATTTTTTTTTTTTTTTTTGACCTGGGTGCAAAGCAACCACATGCATAACACGAACGAAGGTTGTCTACCAAGTTTATTTTATTTAATGACTTAATTAATATTACAACTTATGTATTATTGTTGAATTCCTGTATCCTTAGCTGTGTCAGACTGACTGTCGGACATGAACTACACAAAAAGAGAGAGAGATTCTCACGTCTCAGTCCATCACTTTCGGACTGGTAAATCTTATAGTCACTTTAATTACCAGCTAATTTCATGGTTATGTCACAAATGATGAATTAATAAGCAGCAGCTGCTGCTACTGCTACTGCTACAGCATGCATGCCTAATGGCTAATGAACAAGTGTGTATTGCATCCTAAACTTAAGAGTTCCTGAGGTTTGTGCCTAGCTTCCAGCTCCTCGGGCACAAACAACAGTGTGAATTAATAGTCAGTTTTGAAGACAATGAAATCTAAACTATGTATCTTGCAGTAGCCATAAATAAGAACTATCATGACATACTCGCATGGCACAGTATAAAACCTGACATGAAATTAAACGTGGTACAGCACATGAATATACATCATATTTATGAATTGTCAACCTACAATAAATAATTTGGGCATGCACGGAAAACCAAGAGTCCAAAATGGCAAGCTTGAAGACTAGCCTACTAAGAAATTGAACTTCAAATTCTAGTGTTTGAATTTACATTATTCACTATAGAATCTATACACAGGCATTTTGTTTACCAGGCCACCAGACTATTCAAAATTATGACCATATTCAAACTTGCACATTTCTCTCGTGAAACACATTATATTATATATTATTTTTCCTTGTAATATTCATCTTTGATTTTAATTAAAATGCTTCATATACAGTAAAAGCAAGCAAGTTTCAATTTTGTTATTGTAAGGAATTTGTAATAATTCATAATTACATGTAATAATAAAATGTTTTTGAGTATTTTAAGTGGGTAGTCTGGTCAAAGAAAAGCTGCCCACCAGATTTATTCTTATCACAAGAGAAGGCAACCATTCTCAATTTTCATGCGCAATTAATTTTAATTTTAAAATGAACAATTAGCTATAGCCATGTTCCGAGTCAGACTCCACTAGCCGCAGCCAATTTACTTGACAACCAAACAGATGAAATAATGAGAAAATGTAGCATCTAATCCAGAAACTTTTCTACCTGTAAAGATGATTATCCTTGATTGTTTGTTTAGGTTAAGGAAACAATGGTCTGTTCTCTTGGCCATGTCTGTGAAAGTTGGTGAGCTTCCATTCCATTTTTTAATTATATATGGTAGAAGCTCCAGCTATTTTTAATTATACGGGTGCATCGATGACACAGAAGGCTATGGTGTACTGTAGAAAACAATGAAGGACCGAATCTTACCATAATTTTCCCCAGATTTTCAAAGGAAGATTTGTTCTTTTAAATGTACAAAACCTTATCTTTACATGTATTCAAGAATAATTCATTGATGTACAAACAGTGTGTATATGCAATCCGAAGAACTGCTGAGGTGTCTGCAAGGTTGAAAAATGCAGTGCAAAGGTGTATGCGAGGTTACATTTGCAGGACTGAAAAAGGGCTGTGAAGTTTGTTACATTGGCAGCAGTCTGCAGACTCATAGCAGCAGGAAGAACAAGACAAAACCCAGTCCAAGCTGTGCATTTGCTACATCTGTAAATGTACTATTTATTCATTTCGTTTAAAATCTTTGTACAAAATATAGGTAGGGTTTTACAAGCATCTCCTCTTGTATATACACATCACAAAACACTGTAAATTTCATTCAATCAATAAATAATTCAATCAAGAAATAAACAAATTGCGTACTCCCTGTGTCGGCTGCAAACTTTCTTCTTTCTAGCTAATATAACTGAGACAAGAGAAAAGAAAAATTGAAAGAATGGATAGGGGATATAATTTCTGAAACTATTTCTTGACCTGGCTTTGGTCCAGCAAATATCATGATGATTCTCCGGAATTCAATTGGCAAATGGACACCCGAGCTTCAGTCTTCAGGTTTCTGAATAGTGCCTCGAAGCTTTGAAGATAGTTGTTTATCTTCATTTATTGTTGGTAGCAACGCCAAATGATGCCATGAGACGAGGATATGCACTAGGGTGAGACAAAGCATTACCAGCAACGTTCATTTCCTTGACTGAACAGGCGGTGCCGCCGGTGCCGGGAATGAAAGTGCAGCTGGAGGCTCCAGGAGGAGTGACGGTACCCTGTTGAAGAGACTGCAAATGCAGTAGTCCTTCTTTCTTCATCAATACTTCTCCTGGCAAAACCCTGCTAGCTTTGCCTGGTTGGGTATGCAGAAGGAAAATAAGAAGAGCAGCCGAAATAATGTTGAGAATTCTCATTATTCTTGGTAATCAGTAAGGTTAGATACGAACCATGAATGAAGTGAGTATATTTATAACCATAATGTCTGAAAAATTTGTGTTTCTGCAAGATTGACTACTGGGTTTGCTTATCTTTTAAAATAAAATCAAGAAATTGAACGGGTCAGAAGAAAGATACTATCCGGGTTTTGAAGTCAATTCCCAGGTTTCAATATTCTATGTTCTCTTTATATTAATATAAATCAATAGAGATTAGATATGGGATAAAGCACTTGATATGGTCTTTAAGGAATAATAAAAGTCTTTGGCTGCAATTGCTTGGACCTGGACTCAAAGAAAGTGCCAGTCTTTGTCGACGCTGACATTGATGTGTTTGGTAATGACCTAGAAATGAGATTGAGATCATTAATGGCTTATCTCATGGGTAATCATTTCATCTTCGAGGACTAAATTGTCTTCAAACAACAAGATTATATGTAATAATATATATATAATTAATATAATGACTTAATTAAGCCATTAGTTAAAAGGTTTGTTCTTCAAACCTTTCTCATGGTATAGCTGAGACAATGTAACATGCCCAAGTAACTGTTTGAATACAAGAATCAAGACTTTGATTGTAATAACATGTGGGTAAAAGCATTAACATAAACACTTAAATTATCAATTAAAAGTCCAGGTCAATACCAAATCAAATCTAACAATTAACAAGACTGTATCCCATCATATCTTTGGGCAGCAGAGTTTGCTTCTCGTATGCAAAACAAATGTCCGAGAGTGTCGAGAAATAGCGTGCCATAGAGTTAAGACTATTTGAATCTATATGCAAGAAGAGTCCACCAGCCAATCTGAAGGTCTCAATCTTCAACGCGATTAGATTGCTGTACACGACAAGTTAAGGAAACAAAACAGAGTTAAATGCTAGTTAATTAGGTCTTCATGCCGTTTAAGGCGCCGCCATTTGCACTTCAATTGGCTATTTTCTTGCCTTCGTTATCACACATAATGAAAAAGGGTATTGAGCATCTTCAAGCACAATCTTGATAGAATAATAAACAATCTTCAAAAACAATTTCGACAACAAAACACATCTTGTTAGGTAGAAAGTAGCAGGATTTGGCCCTGCTCTCCTCTGTGGCTATCTCAGTATTGTAAACGGAAAGGAGGAAAGTAATACCAAATAATAGTAGTTTCATAGAGTCTGTTAATGCGTCCAGAAAATGTTGACTTGGTATGTCTGGCCTTGGAAACGACATGCCACCCATTCATCTAAGTTAAGATGACAAGTCGTATACTCAAAGGATGCATCACTAGCCACAAGCACAAGCAATTATCTGGCTTTGGGGGCTGGCTGAAACGCGGACACCATTAGACACAGCAAAATGAGTTTCATCATGCAACTTCAACAATTGAAGGGAATGACCAAAATACGTCAAAGCCTCCTTACTCGGATAAAAGAAAGAAAAAAAGAAAAAACTAAATAAAGGCAGAATCACTCTTTACATAATATTTTTTTCCTCATTATGGAAAGATTACACCCTCACTCCAAATCTAATACCCAGCAATCTTCTCCAACACATTATTGCAACGGACATTTAACCCCTCCAGTTTGAGGGAGTACCTTCCTCTAATGTCCACTTGACGGACGGTATACCGTATAGCCATTAACCCCGCATGCCAAATTTGAATAGTCCTGGTGGTAATATGGGTAACCCTCGCTCTCTGCGTTCCTCATGCCAAGTAAAGATAGATCGGAACCACCCATCTGCCACAAGGTTGGAACCATTCCATCCATTTGCCCATTCGAATAGTGTAGTGCAGTTGTTGCTTGGGGAATGAATTCCCTTATGGAGTCGAATGGGCTACCAGAAGAGCTATACCTCCTTTGCAACCCACCATCATGGTAGCTCCGTGTCCGCTCAAACCTACATGAGCTGGGTGACGACCCCATGTCAGTTGATGATATGCCCATATCACATGGAAATGAAAACTGCCGGTTTAATAGGTGCGGCCCATTGCTAAGAGACTGGAGAACTGTGCTTGCTCTAGCTGCCACACCAGCAACTTGTTCATCATCAAGTAAGTCATTGATGATATCAAGGTGCGGGAACTCATCAGCCAAAACACCTTGTGCTTGACGTCCAGATGTACAGGCAGGAAACTCATTGGAGAAGTGGTCTCTGGATCCACTGGGCACAGGCTTGTACAAGTCAACGTTTTGAATATCATTGGCCAGGGAAGATTGATCACAATGCATGATTCTGCTGGTATCCCTTTGAGAACTCTCCATCCACTGGTTTCCATTCGGTAAGACATCCCGAGTTACCATGCTAAAAGGAAAGCCTGACTGGACTGGGTTTGGGTTAATCCTTTCCGAGCTCTGCGGTAAAAACATAGGTGCAGATACCAAAGACGGCTGCTGTGAGTATGCTGGTGATGGGTTTAGTCCTAAACTCGGAGAGTTAGGATGAGTTAAGCCAGATGAACCTGAACCAATGGGGTTTCCCATTTTGGCATTTCTATAGGGCTGAGGAACATAACTATGGTTAGCAGGTAAAAGGTCAGGACCCAACCGGCCAGCTGCACTAACCGAACGGCCAAGCAACGGGGCTGTATGCACCATGGAAACAACAGGTGCAGTTGGCCGAGGACCAGGGACAAGAGGAGCACTAGAAGGCCTGGACATAAGAGGCACTTTCTGTTCCATAGGTTTTTCAGTCTGTTTTGTAGTTACAGACTTCTGGATCTCGGATTTGAACACACCAGTAACTTGGGATGAAGGGCTCAATGCTGCTACTTGATCAGTCTGCTGTTGACCATTTGAAGATGCTTTCATATGTGAAACAGGATGTGAATCTGCAACAGCAGTTCTCTTGGTTGCTGACTTTAATTGAACAGTGGACTGGAGATTCCCAGGAAGGCTTCTTGGAGAGGATGTTACAGCTATTGTCTTCTCTTTAGGTCTTTCCATCTCAACTGGATCTTCAATGCTCATTTTCTTTTGCAACAATAAAACTTTTTCCTATTACACAAAAAAAGAAATGATCATTACAACAGATGCTATATATGTATACAAACATGTTTATATACACATTCAAAAGCTATACATGAATTTGTTGAAATAACCATAGAAAGAAAAACTAAAAGCTACAGAGATTAAAAACAACCAAACATACATACCAATAAAAGGCACTACAATTGAGCAGACACAGGAAAGTTGACTCCAAATTCAAAAACTTTAAACATACAAGGAAAAAAAATTTTTCATTCCTTCTTTATTACAATCTGTAAAGATGTACATGTTGCATCCCAACACGGAGAGAATTTTGTACAAGACAACTCTAGAAAACTACACACAGCTACCACATATATTTTGGGGCATTTGTCATACAAAACATGCCTACTAAACTTTTTTGTCATTTGCATATACTATGACACAAGTTGCTGATTAGTGAATGAAAGCACTTTTTCAGTTAAAACTTGTATTTGGTAGCATCCATCATTTCCAAAGTGCATTAATTATAGATGTAAAATATATTGTGTCATTGAAACTGTATTGTTCCAATTTGCTTGGACAAGAACCATAAAATACCAGACAATCCCCAGCTCAAAGTAAAAAATTGTATCCAGCAGCATCTATCATTTCCCAAGTAATTTGCTTGAAAGAGAACCACAGAATACAAGACAGATTCTAGGCTCACAGTTTCATAAGAAAATTTGTATAAAACCCTCAAACTTGTAGACATTTTTTAGGAATATAGCACATGCTTCTAAAGCAGTCCATACTCCATACGAGTATCGCGCCCTCAATTAACATACATAACTTGCAATATAAGTATGAGGCTAAAAATGCAAAGGACAAGATGACAACTTTATGACCACCTATGCTGTACAATTAAATACAGATTTTTCCTCAAAAAGACAAAAATAAAAGACAATGAAATAAGTAATCTTTCCCCTAGTTGATAACCCAAACAACTGCATAGCCAGAATATCAAAACACAAAAATCATAAAAAGCTGACAAGTAAATGATGTCACCCAAAAATGGATGCAAAACTTTCATGCATATGAGATGCTTGATGCTTCTAACAGCTTTACAATTCTCAACCTACATAAATATCTGAGATTCAACAGAGGAAATTGCAGTAATCCACCTTAAGAACATTCTGCTCAAGTAATTTTGCCTGATCTTGCAAGGACGAAACAGCCTCACACTGAGATTCATGTACCTTGTTGCTTTCAGAGACATCATTATGTTCTGTTGCATCTGAAGCAGGCCTAGACGGCTGATCATCTACTTCGGTTCCCCAAATAGTCCGATCATGTGTTGCCTTCCCCCACCTGTTCTTCCCTCTACAATTAGACAAATCAAATAAAATGAATACATGCTCTTTTAGTATCAGAAAAGCAAATGTAGGACATATATTTACCTGCTGGGCGATTTTTGATTTTGGTAGTTCGTAAATGTGTTCCCTTTATAGGTCCCATTCATAACTACTGATGGTACTGAGTCAGTAGAACATGTTGAGGAACTATCATCCATTACAGATGGGCTCCTTTTTTCAGTCATTCCATTCGGTACAGATGATATGCTACAAACTCCACTGCTACTGGCTTCTGTGGGAGCAATAACTTCAGATGCATCAGTGTCCCAATAGACAGGGCTAACATCTCTGTCTTCTGAATCAGGTTGAAGTACGTCCATGATACCATCCACTGAATCAGGTTGAAGTACTTCCACGACACCATCCACCGAATCAGAAACATCAGAGACATCCTCCAGCACATCAGGCTTTTCAGGCAAAGGTTGGGCATCCTCCACAGTGGATTCTTTTTTCTTGTCACTAGGGTTTTCTTCTTCATGTTCGTCTTGGAGAGATGCATTGGGCCTTTCCTCCCTCTTTTTTTCTTTCCCTTTGCGATTGTTCCGTTTTTGTTTAGCCTATGAATACAAATAAGAGAAAATATGTCAGGATTCCAAAAGGAAAACCGAGCAAAATCCATGCGAAATCTAAATTTCCAGTAGAGTGAGTACTTTTATATTTGACATAAGTTAGCAGAAATGCATGAGGAATAAATAAATCTAACTGTTGATATTGCATATCAGGTAGCCCCATAAGAGACAAACATCAACCATATCAGCAAATCAATAATCAATAATCAAAAATCAGGTGAAATGGCAAAAAAGGATGATCATTTGATGACGAGCAGCTAATATGAGAAATATACCGCATATGAGCAAATCATTTATAAAAAATCAGGTGATATGGCCATATAAGAACTTTTTATGAACAAAATAAGGAGGTAAAAAATTTCCAGTACTCAATTTTAAGTTTTGTAAAAATATCAAACCTGCTTCCTAATGATTTCACAACCGATTTGTAGCTCTTGGGGGAAAAGAGTAGGGGAAAGATTTAGGTACTAGGTTTGAATTTTAAAGCAAAAGAAGATAAGATATCATACCTGCTTTTTCTTTGATTTCTTCTCCTTTTCAGTTGCTCCGCGTTTGGCCTTCTGCTCACTTTCAGCCAGCCATGCTGCCTCCTCTTCGCGTATTAACTCTTCTTGCCTCTTCAATGCAACAGCTTCCTGGTAGGCAACTTCAATTTTATTGCTGCAGGTAAAAATGAAAAGGTTAGTTCTTATGGATAATAAGCAGGTAAATAAAATATCGTTGTGCATGCCCCTAATACTGACAAGTACTTGTCAGCAAAAAGACAACAAAATGTATAACTACCAAATATAGTACCTGAATATATGGGCAAGGACAAAAATTTCGACTGTCCTACGCCCCAATTCTGTTAGTCGCCTTTCATCGCGCTCAATTGAATCCTTATTAAAGTCCTCTCCTGAGTTGCCATCCTGCATAAAATGGGTATTGTAAGCTCTAAATGATTGTGGCTACCCAACATACAGACATAGATGTGTATCTGTGCACATGCGAGTGAGAGTGAGAGAGGGAGGAATTCAAGATACTTCATTTTTCATCACTCATTTAAATTGAGAGTCTTGGGTTGATTTTGCATAGCTTGGGAAGAGCTCACAAGCTTGATAGCTTTTTGGAGATGTTCCTTTATTTGTACATTTTTGAAGTGGTTTTGTGGTTAACGGACAATTTCTTCACCTAAGTAATTCTCCTTTTCTATCAATAAAATCTGTTAATCTTTTTATGAAAAGAAAAAGGTGTGAGAGAGAGAGTGTGTGCTACTTTTATATACCAACTTGGCAAGAATCAGAACATATGAAGACAATTACAAGTTGATGGACAATGGTCCTGTTATTGTTGAATTTGCCACTTGACCTAAAAGCTTAAACTTGAAGGCAAAGGCCTAGACAATTGCGTTTAGCATTCTCCATAACGTGCAAACCCAATTTTATTTAATGGGCTTTGTCATGTGGACCCAAATAATTATTAATTTTAGTTTTTAGTGTTGGCAGGAGTCTGGACACTACATCGTTAGGTCAAACTTGCTCTGATACCATGTTGAATTTGACACTTGACCTAAGTCTTAAACTTGAAGGTAAGGGCCCAAACAATGCATTTAATAGTTACAATATAAGATTAGAAGAAAAGGAACATAACTTCAACATGATAAATCTCACCTTTGTACGATTCTGAGGACCCTTCTCATCTTTTGGTGGCAATGGTTCTAGAGCAGCCCTCTCTACTAGAAGCAATACATCATCCACCAAGACAAACATATCATTATCCACGTGAACAATTGGAGCTGGTGTATCTTCAGCATCTAACAACTTTGGCCTCCCTTTCTTGCACTTAGATTGTCCTTCGAGAGCCTTCAATCCACTATATAAGGAATCCATTACCAAAGTAGATGTGACTTCCTTCTCTATGAAAAAGTGCTTTACAACTACTTTTAGAATCACATCTGTTTTCTCTCTAGACATACGACGCCTGGCATTTTGGTCAATTCCTAACCAGAAAGAACAGAAGCTGCAACCATCACAAATGATAAATTATGAGTGCCAACCAGAACCAGTAACTAGATGTAGCAACACATGCACACCAAGTTAGCTCATTAATAAACATAGCATAAGGTCAATCCATCTTTATGAAAACCATATAAAAATTCCAAGGAAAAACCTTCAAATGGTATCTTCCTAAAACAACATCCAAGCAGCTAAAAGAAAAATCAGCATTTTAAGTTGAAGGTAATATACACTATTATACCTTGACCACCTGGCTTTGTCCTCTATCAATCTCCCAAGTTTCCCTCGCCTTTCTTCCACAAAACGCCGGCAAATCTGCTCTACATTTGTCAAATAAACCCTAACAAGTTCTCTCCTATACTGACAATCAAGACAGCGAAAAGGGCGATCTGCTTGCTCCCTACAAACCAAAAGTGAAATATCCAAGCTTTGATTGGAACTGACAAAACTATAGAGATAATGTAAATAATAAATAACAGAGCAAACCCCAGAAATAACAATTCATAAAAGCTACTTATCAGATTTCACTGATGACGATAAACCTGAGAAATTAATTTGCATCAATAACTTACAGATTACCTTATGACTTGAACTTGAGCTTTTATAACAAGAGTGTCGCCATCTTTAAACCCATCAGAAACTTTTGATAGCTCCATAAACTTTTTCCACCCCCAGTCATGCTCTTTCTTCCAAAACCGATGTAAAGTATCTAGAAAATTTTCCATTTAGTCACTCATAAATCAAGGACTCCAACACATTAACCAAAGTAATTTTCAACAAACCAACCAGAATATTTGGATTTCTTTGGATCTCTATTCACAACAGCTATTGTAAACTGAGCAAAATGACTCCAACCTGTTAGACAGACAAAGAAAAACTATTTTTTATACAACCATACAAATTGATGAATAAATATTGTTGAAGCAATCCAAATCTCAAAGACAATATCAAACCTGGAAGGAGTTTGTCATGATTGGCAACACAAAGAAACAGAGATAGATGATTGCAAACATCACAGCCTTGGGGATAAATTAGAATATACCTGTCACCATGGTTAAATCATAAGTGTGGTAACTTTTCAACCTGCAAAAATGGAAGTCATAATCTACTACAACACTTGATGATTAAACTAATGACTTTGTGAGGAGTATGGATGATACTAAACTAATGACTTTGTGAGATGTATGGATGATAATAAACCAACGACTTTGTGAGTTGGAGGGATAATAATAAGCTAATAACTTTGTGAGTTGTGTGGAAAAGTTCATAGCAGAAATCAAAATGAAATAACTTAAAATTTACCATTGAAGTTTTAGCATTTCTAATGAATGATTAAGTATATTGCATAAACTGGACAAGAATACGATATCAAAAGATCTCCCTCCATCAGAAAATTAAAAAGACACACAATGCACCAAATAAAGAAATAAAAAATTGAGAAACTAATAAATCAAAAGCACACATGAAAAACAATTCATATTCAAAGCCTCGTACCATTTGTAGCCACCAACTTCAAATGGATAACTACGAAGTTCTCGTTTGCTAATCTGTGAAAATTTTTCAATCTTCCATGTGTGTTTTCCATATAACTGAGAAGGTTTTGGCCCTATAAAGAAGTTTTCTTAGCTTGAGAAGCAGAATGTGACAGAAGGTGATTGAACATAACATACAGTATAGAAAGATCAACCAACATTTCCTCATGGTGAGTCAAAAGTCAAACCAAAAACCAAGACTAACATAAAACTCATGAGGTAACATACAAAAATGTGAGGCAACCTTAGTCCTACTTCCAAGGCAGACTATGGAATGGAAAAGCAAGCACATTTAGACTCCATCTGCATCACCTTCATATCAACTGCTTATAGCATCAGAAAATGTTTAAACTGACTTCTGATAATCAAAAGAACAATTTAAAGAAACATCCTCAGAAATTAAATGTTTGCACGCTTTGAAGCATGCTGAAGAAATAATGATAACTGTAATAAGCCCAGACCATTTTAAGTGTATCCTCACCCTTCTAGTTTTTGAAAAAGAGGCCGGCATCAGAGGAGAAAGAAGTAAGATAACTCGGGATGTACCACTCTATGATAATTAGAGAGGCACAAATCATCACATTTCTTACGCGAAACAAAAGTACTGTCATATATCATAATAACAGGCTCCAAAAAATGCACAAAATACTCTCTTTTTCGGGCGTTCTGATAAATGGCAGGTAAATAGATAATTCACAGGAAAACACAATCTAGTCAAAACCATATAGGCAACATGATGTAGAACGACAACAAACTGCAAGCCATCAAAAGCTCAGCTTCCAGTACATACTCTCTTGTAACTAAATATAATATTCTAAGACAACTATATATGGAGTAACAAGCTTTAATATTTAGGTGTCTTCAATGTCCATGCACAAACGAGCCTAGAATGTGTAAATAGCATATATTAATATGCTTTAGCCCATAGAGAGAAAGAAAGCATATTAATTATCAATGTGTTTCTGTTTGTAGTCATTGTCATTTTCTTGTACTTCACTTTTTCCTTGTACATAATATTTTAAACATCAACAACATAAAGATTCCATTAGCTGACAGTATAAAAAATAATAGAATCCCATAATCAAAACACAATTAAGAGGAGCACAGAACACCAACTCAATCAAAACAAAAGTTATGGGGGCAAAAACATACAGCCATCATCGTCATCATCGTCGGTGTCCCAATATGGGGGCGAAGTCGACGGGGTTCCATTTTCCACCTGCTCAGAAGACCGCCACTCTGCCAATGCTTCCCCTGATTGACAACGCTGCCCGCTTGAAATCCCCTCCACAGAGCTTCCAACTCCAGACTCCTCACTCGCAATCCCCGCCATTTCCCACTCCAGAACTCCTTCCCTCACACTCGTTCAATTCGTCTCACTATGTCACAAAAAAGCCAAAAAAAACCAAAACAGGTCACAGTTAGCACTTAAATCGAACTTCACAAAAAAACACTACATAGGTTACCACTATGTACCCTTCAAAAACATACTTATCAGCATATTACTAAAACCCCCAATACCAGACTGAGATTACATAAAAAGGAAGATTCCCTCGCTAGATATTAGAAAAGTAGCCTGTTTGGCGGCTAAGAAGGGTAGAATCCGAAAAGAAAATTACAGTTTGCATGTTCAATTTTTCATCAATTAGGACCGATTATAATGAAAACCACCAATGAAATAATCATAATACAACAATTTCACCCAAATGCTGTTAATGTTCTAATTTTTCAATTTCCCGAAAGCTAAATTAACATGAAAGAGGAAAAAGTTTAAAAATATTATTATCTTCAATTTCTAAACCAAATTTGACTTTGAAGAATCAAACTAAACAATCTTAATCCTCTAAACCAATACAACTATAAATAAATTATAATATCAAAAAAACTGAAAAACCAGCTGAACGAAAAACATTTAGATTAAAAACAATAATAATAAACTTCGTCAAAACAACATAAACTCAACGAACAAAATTATCTCGGTAAACCCAATTGCATAAAAGTGAAACCCAACAAAGCCCAAAACAATCAACGACGAAAAATTAAGATCGTAGACCTAAATCCCAAAACCCCAATCAACATCAAACCCTAGCACAGGAAAAAAATAGGGATAGACAAAACTGAGTGAATCGGAAAATAAAAACGACATCGCATATGGATCGAACCTGAAACGAAAGACCAGAGGCTGTTCTCAAATTGGGTTATGACAGCCCTTTGAGATTTTAGAGAGAAGAGAGAGATAGAAAGAGGGGGTCCAAGGAACAGCAAATAGAGAAACCAAAAAAGAAAAATTCTTGTTGTTTGATTTATTTATTTAATTTGATTTTAATTTAATTTTATTAAAACTTTATTTTCTCCTAACTCGGTTATTATACTCTTTATTACGGGAATGATTATAATAAAGGACAAGGGCAACAACGTGTGAAGAGGAGATATGGGCAAACAAAGAGGGTGGCTTTGTCTAATTAATAGAAACAAATTGATAATTTTGAAAACATGAAAACCTGAGGGGGCTGTAAATAAATAAATAAAATATAGAATGGATTAAATTTTTTAAAAAATTTATAAATACTTTTCTTAAAATTTATATTAATTTTATTTTATAAAAAATTTCGTAAAAAAATATACTTCACTTTTTTCTAAATTTAAATTATTAATTAAAATATAAATATATTCTTAATTTTTTATTTTTTATAATTAAAATTTTAATTTTTTAACCTTATTTAATATTTTTGTTTTAAAATTTATTTATATCATATACTAATTTATATACTAA
>CP135541.1:2458776-2518517 GCA_032402905.1 Khaya senegalensis
TAATATTAAGTCAAATAATAATATAATATTTTTTAAATAAATTAATGTATATCAATTTTTTATAAATTATTTTTATTATCTTTCAATCACTCAATTATTTATTTATTTATTTTATTATTTCTACAATTTAATACTATTAATTTAAATTTTTTTCAAAATTAAAAAAAAATAAAATTAAGATAATTAATAAACAGAGTACTCTATTTTAAAATTGAAATTGAACCAAAATTGAATGAAATCAAAAAATAAGATGCCCTGTAAAATAGAATAAATTTTAATTTAACATAAAATCAAAACTGGAATCGATCTTGTACACCCCCTAGTAATCTTGTTGTTTTAATAAAGAAAATTGCTAGTGTCTTATGAGACACCCATGTCAGAAAATAGCCATTGGAGCCAGATCAACTCAGAAGCAGTGTCAGCAAAGGCACATTACTCAACTTTGATGGTTGAGCGGGCAACAATAGATTTGGTCCAACTCTATGCCTAGTCCCAATCTCGTTTAAGGATCTTGTACATCATAACCCTTGTTAGTAAATTTCAATTCAAGGCTGAAGTGATAAATTTGGCTCATAGAAAGAAGATTGAAAGACAACTTAGGACTAAATATGTACTAAGAACTAACAAATGTAAGGTAGAAATAAAATCAATATAATTAACAGACATAAAGTAACCATCAATAGTATGAATATGGGTTGAGATAGAGGGAACGAACTATTGGATAAGGTTGATGGGTCTGAAGTTATACGGTTGCAACAACCAGAATCAAGATACCAAGGAGTTATATATTTACTTAGAGTGACAAAAAATGCAGTAGAGGTATGAGTAAGGACTTGGTGAATTATGGCTTTAAGATTTACAGCAGATACTTTGGCAGACTAAAAAGGAGCTTCAATGCATGAAGAAGAGTTAAGGGCAGATGAATTAGAGGACGAAGCTACACTTGCATGAGAAGTAGGCTTTTGAACCTATAGAGGCTTTTGCGGGCTTGAAGTTTCTTGCATTCATGAACTAGGTGACCTTTCTTCTTATAATACTTGCACCAAACATTCTTAAAGGAGGAGGATTGTAGATGTGCATATTGTGTAGTGGTAGAAGAGTTACTTAAAGAGGGAAAGGAGTTCCCTAGATGGAATAGCTATAACCATGTCGTTAAATTGCATCTTCATAGTAGAGCTTCAATTTTTATCTAAAATCAGTTCAGCAATGGCCATGTCAAGAGATGAAAGAGGTTGTCGATGCAAAAAACTGGCACAAACAAGCTCAAAATCTTGGCGAAGTGTCATCACGAAGTGCATAAACTTGCAACAATCAATATACTCGGTAAACAAGACTTGATCATCAATATGCTAGAACTGTGGATCTGCTGCACTCAATTGATCCCAAGGACTAGTCACGTAGGAGTGAAAATTAAGAATAGACTAATCAGAACCTTGAAAAGTTGAATACTACTTGGTCTCTAGTTGAAATTGGACAAATGCATCGTGGTTTTATTTGTAACGCTTGCCCAAAAATGTCCAAGCCTCATGAGTGCTCTCTAATCGAAAAAACAGTGGTTGAATGGCTGGCGTAAATGTGTTGATAAACTATAATAGTATTTTGCACTGAGTACTCTTTAAGCATAAAGTCCAACATAAAAAGAAGAAAGTTCCTCATCTTTTGTTAAAAAATCTGCTTCTTAAATAGATTGGTAATTATATGCCATTGGGAGATTTCCTTAAGGTAGATAGTCATATTTTGTAACCGCTGGTTGTAGATGGTCCAATTAAGAATAATATCAATGAGATGAGTGTGATTGGTAGTAAAAGTATGGTTGGACAGATTTTTAACTTGTTTTATTAGTCAAGAGTATGGTTGGACAGATTTTAACTTGCTTTATTAGTCAATAGCCAATGATCAAAGTGACACATGAACTGAGTCAGGAAGAATCAGGTAGGCTGAAGAACCAATTTGAATCAGGAGGGTCTTTTAACTTTTTGGAATTAATACTCACTATGTTGCTATTTGCTACTGAGGAACTTGGTTCTTCTTTAGGGAAAACATAGTCCACAATTTCATGAGTTTGCGGTAAGAATCTATTTAACTTCAGATACGATGCTTTACTTGAATTTAGAGACACATAAAAATCAAAGAGAACGAAAGATTGAAATTTTATTTTAATTTAATTTTTTATTTTTTTAATAAATAAAAATTAATTAAAAATAAATAAATTAAAAAAAATTTTATCTGTATCAATGCGCATGCAATAAATTGAAATTAAACTCAAATATTATATTTAAAATATGAGAGAATATAAATTGTATTTTCTATATAAAAGAAAGAATACCTTTTTTATAGTTAGAAGAGAATTTTAAGATAAATATATAATATTATAATTATTTTAAATTTATTATATTATTTTTATCGTAAAAATAATATATTTAACATTGATGGGCAAACATCACTCTGATGAACTGTTAAACAATAACCTGTAATCTGTTCTAGTAATGGAGTCTCTCCCTCTTCATATCTGCAAACTCAACAAAATTTCCGCCATAATCAGCCGTTTATACTCTCTTCTCCATGTTGTAGCTTTAACGGGAATTATATACTACAGACTTTCTTCATTTCTGTCAAGACCACAACCCTCGCTACCTCTGCTTTTAGTCTTTGTCTCAGAGCTGGTCCTGTCTTTTATTTGGCTTTTAAATCAAGCTTATCTCTGGCGACCTGTTTCTCGCACAGTTTTCCCAGAAAGATTGCAGGAAAACAAGTTCGTTCTACCAGCTATAGACGTGTTTATATGCACCGCGGATCCCAAGAAGGAGCCACCTGTGGATGTGATGAATACAGTTTTATCAGCTATGGCTCTCGATTATCCCCCTGAGAAACTTCATGTGTATCTTTCAGATGATGCCGGTTCTTGCCTAACTTTGTTCTCTATGAGAGAAACCTGTGCGTTTGCCAGATCTTGGCTTCCGTTCTGTAGGAGGTTTGGAATCAAGACAAGGTGCCCCAAGGTTTATTTTTCAGGTTCGGAGGATGAACATGGTGTTACTAAGAGTGAGGAATACGAGGAAGAAAAGGAGAAAATTCAGGTTTGAACCCATTAGCTATATGTCTGTGTATCATATTTGTCAAGTTTATTCTTTGTGTGGGTTTGAAGGAGCTCAATTTAAGTAATTCTAATGCAGAGGAAGTACGAGTTGTTCAAAGAACGGATTAAGAAAGAAGAAGAAAATCATGTTGTGGATGAAGAAACCAGCAGTAGGACGACAACTAAAAATCATAATTCAATTGTTGAGGTATGTGTGGAGCTTCCTGTTTGTTCACTGCCTGTGATTTCTCTAGTAATTTCTGAAATAGTTATGGAACTTTTTATTATTTTTCCCAGGTGATACTTGATAAATCTGGTGATGCAGCAGGTTCTAAACAAGTTGAGATGCCTCTTCTTGTTTACGTTTCTCGCGAGAAAAGACCACCTTATCCGCACCATTTCAAAGCTGGAGCACTTAATGTTCTTGTATTTCTCTGTCTCTCCAGCTCTATCTCCTCTCTTTCTGATATTTGTGAGTGCAACGCTCATGAAGTATATAAGAATTTGTTACCATTTGTTGCAGCTTAGGGTCTCCGGCATACTTACCAACTCCCCTTACACATTAGTATTAGATTGTGATATGCACTGCAATGACCCAACATCTGCAAAGCAAGCAATGTGTTTCCACCTTGATCCAAAAATCTCTTCCTCGCTGGCTTTCGTTCAATTCCCCCAGAAATTCCACAATATTAGCAAGAGCGACATTTATGATAGCCAAATGCGAACAATATTTGTGGTACGTAGGTGAAAATCTTGATCTTCGCATAATTTTTATATGAATCGATGCCTTGAAATGGTGTGCCTTATCTGTCGATTAAGGTATGCACACACCAATTAACGGTTCCAAGTCTAATCTTAACTAGAGCCTAACTAATTTAGCGATGTGCCTCTGAATTCTGACGCGGGCTGCCAGTGATTTTGTTTTGCCTTTAACATAGACAGGTGATAATTATTATAAATTGTTGAACCCTGTTTCAGCTAAGATGGCCAGGTATGGATGGAATTCAGGGACCAATGTTGTCTGGAACTGGATTTTACATGAAGAGAGAAGCATTATATGGAAACTATTCACATGAAGGTATGCCCATTATCCTAATCAAGCAAAATGTTACTGCAACTCATTCTGAGCAAACATACAAAACCAGATTATTCAGACTCCATAATCCTAAGGTTAAAGGAAATTATTTGGAAACAGAGCAGGGATATGTTGGACCCATCAAATGACAACTCTAATCTGCAAGATTTAATTAATTTGGCATTCTATTTTAACCAAAACATGAAGCTTGGCTATGCATTAAGTCACCTTAGAACCAGGGTACCCTGCTAACAAAAAAACCATTGAAAATTAGCATCCAACAAATATAACAGTGTCCAGCTGGGTGCTGAAATTAATCTTATACATCTTAATTACCATCACAATTATCAACCCTATTCATCTTCTTACATATCATTGAACAAATTCGTAAATGTCTTACTGATTAAGTTAATGGTCAGATGTAAACTGCTTTTGTATTTTGATTCAGATCTGTTTCATTTGAAAGAATCTTTTGGTCCTTCAAATGAGTTGATCATTTCTCTTCAACGTAGCAACCAACAAAACGTCATTGAAAATTGCACTTTGTTAAGCACACAGCAGAAAGAAGCCCAATTTTTGGCCTCTTACGCCTATGAGAAGGACACTCTCTGGGGAAAACAGGCAAGTAACCTTTTTGCCAAACAAAGGCATCCACTATTACTGTTAAGTATTATGTCATTAAAATTTTGTCTTCGGTTTCAAACCAGATAGGTTTCCTGTACAACTCTGTGGTAGAAGATTACTTTACCGGATTCATTTTGCACTGCAAAGGGTGGAAATCAGTCCTATGTAATCCATCAAGGCCAGCATTCTTAGGCAGTGCTACAACTAGTTTGAATGACGCATTGGTTCAAGGTACAAGATGGAACTGTGGTTTGATTGAAGTCACCTTCTCAAAGTTCTGCCCTCCTATTTATGGGCTATCAAGAATGTCCGTGCTTCAAACCATGTGCTATGGCTACTTTTCATTTCAGCCCCTTTACTCTTTGCCCTTGTGGTGTTTAGCTACTGTGCCTCAGCTATGTCTTTTGAATGGAATTCCAATGTACCCCAAGGTAACTATTGTTTTAACTGATAGCTATCATAGTTTTAAAGTCTTAGATTATCTAGCAGCTTGTTTGTCTCAATTAAGGTAATTTAGAGATACTTTGTCTTGTAGATAGAGGTCTAAAATCATTTAGCATTCCATTCTTTTCTACACAGGTTTCAAGTTCATGGTTTATGATCTTTTCATGTATTTTCCTATTTTCCCTTCTGAAACACTTGGAGGAGGTTATCACCACCGGTGGTTCAGTCCTGACATGGTGGAATGAACAGAGGATATGGATGATAAAATCAATCACTTGCTATGCCTACGGAACTTTAGATGCCATCTTGAAGTGTTTTGGAATGAAACAGCCAAATTTCTTGCCAACAAATAAAGTTTCTGATGATGAACAGGTAGCGTTACACCAGTTGGGTAAATTCAACTTCCAAATGTCGACCAACTTGCTTGCTCCTTTGGTTACCTTAGTCACATTGAATATGATTACCTTTGCCGGAGGAATTGCCAGAATGGTGATTTCAGGGAGTTGGGACGAGATGATTGGACAAGTTATCCTCTCATTTTACATCTTACTAGTTAACTACCCAATAATTGAAGGGATGACATTCAGGAAGGATAAAGGGAAAGTTCCACATTCGGTTTCGGTATTCTCTCTTGTTTTCTCCATCATTTTCTTGTGCTTGGGTTCCCTGGTTCTCAGGTTTGATTTTTAATAGAAGTTCATCTTTTAGACTCACATTGAAGGTACCATTATCTGCAACAGTGATGTAGCAAAGATTGACAATTGCCACTTGAGCATTCAAACTCTTCTATTTTAGGTCCTCATCACTGGTAAAATGTAGACACAGATTTCTGAAACAAGAGAAGAAGCCCCATTAACTTCTTACTAATTTCTATTCATGCTGGTACAAGTAACTGCCCTGTTTCATCATCCATCATTCCATTGAAATACATATTAAGCGAATTGGGAGAAAAATTGCATGATTTTAGCGCTTATTAGTTTCTCTCTTGCATCACAACATACAATTCCGCGAGGTTCTTGCTTCTTCGTGACTCGGATCTTTATTCATTGATGAAGTGTTAATTAATAATTCACCTCCCTTCCCTGCTTTTGCCCTGTCTGAAAAGGTGATACACTCATCTAGTCCTCCTGCTGGTAAATTTACATTCAGGATTCGTACTAATTGAATCAATTTTCTAATTTCACACATCCAATATGTTGCATTTTGTAATGGACTAAGATTCAATCTGTCATACTCCACAAAAACCAGACTCACATACCCATTATAGCTCCATTGGCTTCGCTGCATGTTGTCTTACCATTGTTTGTAAGTCTCTCATCAGTCAATTTCTCTCCAATTGAGTATATGAAGAGCCTATTCCACTCAATTGATTGTGCTATGCCAATGTGCCAGGCTGCACCCTTCGTATATAATGCTCTAAGCCTGAACCGTTTTACCTATCTCTAAACAAAAAAGCACTTACAACTCACATGCATCGTCTCATCATGAAAAAATAAAAAATAAAAAATCACCGCTACCAACAGTTTCTTTCCTTTTCAAACATCACAAGAAAACCGCCTAAAACCCTACTTTCCTTTTACTCCATCCTCTTCAAGATTGTTCTCTCTTTCAAGAAATAAAACCCCAATTCAAGAAACAGCAATTCTCACAAACCCATTACGCAGAAGCCCATCAACCTAACTTCACCCATGGCTCATCCTGAACAAGATGAATGCAGTACTAGAAAGACTCAATACCCACTTGACTCAAACTCCTACAAGATTCTCGACGAAATCGGTGTTGGCGTTAGTGCAATAGTTTACAAAGCCATATGCGTTCCCATGGACTCAACTGTTGTTGCGATTAAGGCCATTGATCTCGATCAATCTCGAACCGATCTTGATAACATTCGACGTGAAACCAAGATCATGTCTCTTCTTTCACACCCAAATATTCTCAATGCGCACTGTTCTTTCATGGTTGATTGCCGCTTGTGGGTTGTCATGCCCTTCATGTCATGTGGCTCTTTATACTCCATAATATCTTCGGCTTTTCCTGATGGTTTACCAGAGCCATGCATTGCTGTTGTTCTCAAAGACACCCTAAACGCGTTGTCGTATCTTCACAAGCAAGGCCACTTACATAGAGACATCAAAGCCGGTAACATTCTTATGGACTCGAATGGGTCCGTTAAGCTTGCAGATTTTGGCGTATCGGCGTCAATTTATGAACCGACTAAGGCCCAGGGGTGGGCTTCCTCGTCCTCGTCGTCCCAGTTGATGCTCACGGACGTGGCTGGAACACCGTACTGGATGGCCCCTGAGGTGATACACTCGCATACTGGGTACAGTTTCAAGGCTGATATTTGGTCTTTTGGTATAACTGCACTGGAACTGGCCCACGGCAGGCCTCCTCTGTCTCATCTTCCTCCTTCGAAATCTTTGTTATTGAAGATAACTAAGCGGTTTCGATTCTCTGATTATGAGAAAACAGACAAGCATGACAAGAATAAGAAGTTCTCGAAGGCATTTAAAGATATGGTTGCTTCTTGTCTTGATCAGGATCCTTCAAAGAGACCTTCCGCAGAGAAGCTTCTAAAGCATTCTTTTTTTAAGAACTGTAAGGGTGCAGATTTTATTGTAAAGAACGTGTTGCATGGGCTGCCTAGCGTTGAAGAAAGATTCAAAGAAAGTAAAATTCTGCACAGGAATGTTAGTGTTGATGAAGATGAAGATTTTGAGAATGCCTCGGTGAGACAAAGAAGAATCAGTGGGTGGAATTTTAATGAGGAAGGATTCGAACTAGACCCAATATTTCCAACCATCCCAATCGAGTCAACCGATGATTATATTGTGAGACAGGTTCGATTTGGCGGTGAAACATTCATTCCTGACAAGCAAACAAATGATCGGTCGCATAACTCAGGCGAGTCAAATTCAAGTTCACCAGGGGAGGAAACCCAAATGGTTGTTCATCAAGAAACTGAATCTAGCAAGAGGGAACTTACTGAAAAAGAGAATTTTGAAGGTGGCGCAGCAATTGATAATGAAACGATGATGGGAGGGTTGGTGGCTCTAAGGAAGAGTTTGGATGAACAGAGACAGCAGGTTTCAAATATGATTGCGTTGTTAGGCGGGGAAATTACCAGGGAGGATCAACTGCTGCAGATTATTGAGAGATTGAGAATGGAGTTAGAAACTGAGAAGCGAAAGAACTTTGAACTGGATACGGAAGTGGAGTTTCTCAAGCTTCAGATCACTGGTGCATAAAATGGCGGAGGCACAGATTCATGAACATCATTTTAGAAAGACTCATAGACCATTAGAGTTAATAATAATTTGTGTCCCTTTTTTACCATCCTGTGAATTAGGATCACAGATTAGCATGTTAAGCATTTGTTTATGAAGTTATGCCAAGAGTTAATTTGATCAAAACCAGAATTGTTCTGATTGAGGGTGCAATTTGAATCACAATCCATGGTAGGATCTAAATTAAAATTAAGGAATTAAATTGCCATAAAATAAAATAATTAATAATTATACGAATTTATATTTTATTGTATATTGTTAAATATGTTTACTGCTAAATGTATTTAGTGTGTTAAAGAATATTATGATCAAATATAATTATTAAAATTTAAAAAAATTAAATAAAAAAATATTTATTAATGATGAATAAAAAAAATTAAAGATAAATTTTATAATTTATTTTTTTTTATTTTTTATTAATTATTAATATTTTTATTAATTAAATAATTTTATTATATTAATTAATTTAATATTAATTAATTTGGTAGGATTCTTACATCAATTTTTTTTTTTTTTTTTTTAATTTGTAAAGGATTCGGCATCTACCCAGTCGGTTCTGTCATAGGGGCCTTGTAACGAAGGAAAGGGAAAGTATTTGCAGACACAGTGCTTCCATAGCCACCTTCCATCTATCCTGATTACACCAACTTTATATTTGTACAACAGGGTGTATTTAGTAAAGTCTGTGAAAATGGCATATCTCCGACTAAGAACTGGCCCAAAACAGTATGGTACTCGTATTCTATGGACGCTTCATTTCAGACACTGACAAGCAACCCAAAGGCTAGACTGGAGAATCAATGGGCAGCAAGCCCAGTCAACTCTGAAGCTGCACCACCAATCACAACCTTTGCCGTAATTCAAGAATACGAGAAGCTACAGCTACCAGTAGTATACTACTACGACGACACAGATCTCTGTGTCACTTTCTTTGACGAAGCACATAATTTCACAACCAATTAAATCCCTTTTGATAGTTTCCATGGCGATTTCAATAGATTAACTTTTCCGTAGCTAAGGGAGAAAGAGAGGGAGAAGACTGACGGAATGTTTTCTCAAACGAGAGCTAAAGAGAAGCAATGCTAGCTCAAAGTTTGATGAGACAGCAGCCGAATGGGATGCAAATGCTTTCAGAAATCAGCCTAGCTAACTGACAACTAAAAACAAAAGTACCCATTTGGCCTACGATCTCTCTTTCGTCTTCGTCTTTTTTGTCATACATAAATATGGTAATAATCATCGATTAAAGTAGCTCAAGCTTCAGCCATAGCCATGAGTGGAAGAGAAGGCAACTTGTTACACTGCAGGTAAACACTGCAAGTTCGGCTTTATAACCTTATAAAATCACGGCCATATTTTGCATCGCATGCAAACACCTAATTGGCTTCTAGTCTTTCAATAAATCTCAGCCAAATGCAGCAGTATCTTTTATCTAAACGGGTTCTCTGATCAAACTTACTCTCTTTCTCACTGTAAAATGGAAAAGAAAAATCTGGAGTGCACTGAGATATTCTTCAATGAGTTTCTTACATCAAAGCTTTTCTTTGAAGGAGATAAAGTTGGCTAGTACTGCAGGGCCACTACCAAGCCTACGATCGACTTCTCTTTTGTTGTGCATGCTGGAGATGCAAAGTTATAGTACAAAGTTAAGACAAATTGCTGTTTAGTTCAACTTTTCCCCTTTTGTGAGCAATAAGAATCAAAATTGGATCAATTTTATTATTATTATTATTATAGAGAGATTTTCTGGGCAGGGATTGTCGTTGATATGGACCAAGGACCAAATTGTTCACTAGTGTGATTCGGTGTGATGATTATATGTATATGCCGATAAAATAATTAATTGCATGCTCTAGAACTTCAAACATTTGAATATGTCCATACATAATCCAAAGACGTCCATGTCATTAACAAAAGAAAGAAAACAACACAACATACAGTTTCTACTGCCCGGAGCATATACTTAATTTGCATGCTTATGTATGTGGCCAAGATGAGAGGAAATTACATGTATAACAACAATGATAAACTGTAATTCATGAATCAAATCACGATTTGTAAATAACTTGCACAAAACTTTGATTTTAATTGTTATTGCCTCCCTTTTAATTGAATAGATTTCTCAGTTATTAGTAGTAGTAGTAGTGCTTATGTACTCAGCCCCTATTTGTTTGCCAATTTTTACATCTAAATTAACGTGACAATTGACTTTATTAGCGATACATTACTTATTTACTTTTGAATACTTAAATCATATCTCATCAAAACCAATTTAAAATACATCTTTTCATATTCATAACTTATTTAATATTTAATAAATTTTAGATATTAGATATTTTATTTATCATATATTATTAATATTTATAATATCAAACTAAATTGCTATCGCTACACTTATCTCTGACTATTCATTTCAGTCATTAAACTCACCTAGACAATGTTCATTTAGAAAAACAGACATACAGTATAATGTTTGTTAGATCTATCATAAAGTTGTTTTATTTCACATTAACTTCTACTTGACGTGGAGGATCAATGGGTAATTAATTAGATAGTTCTTGAAAACAAGCATTTATCCTTAATTCATGCATCTCTAATATTGGTACAGACTCCAGGAATAGGATTCGTTAAATTTGAAATGAACACAGTCGGTGGAGGCAATTGAGATTAATTGTAGTTCTTCTACTTCTTGTCAGTGACATGAAAGGATAAGTAGGTTAACCCTCAATTAACTATTAATTAGGTTTTAATGATCAATGACCGTTGGGGGACATGACAGAAAATAAAAACATGTTGATCCTTATTTATGTTCCATTTTAAATGGTATGAGCTCGTTGACATGTCTCTCAACAATTGGCTGAGAATATAAACATCCTTTCTCTTTCCTTAACTTTGTCTGAATCTAACGAATAAGATTGGGACCAGTCTGCAAGCTTTATTTAAACCGAGCCTATCTAACTTTTTACTCTTCCGTTCTTATAGAAATATTACGATTTTACGCAAGCGTTATAAAAGTTGGAAGTAAGAGAACACCCCATACATAAGTTTAGATTTGACAAAAAGAAGTATAACCTGCCAGGACGAGGTTCTGCGTATAGTAAGTAGTGACCAAGCATATAGGATTCTGCAGAGATATCCTCCAATGAGATTTTCAGTCTCTGGTGTAGAATTTGATGGGTTCTACTGAAACCTTAATCACTAGCTAGAGAGAGAACCAAGACAGAAATTTGTGTAATCAACAGATTGATATTTCTCAGTTCAGTTTCTTCTCTCTCTGTTCTAACTTTTTAGATATGGGCTTCCTTTCTTTTTAATTTTTTTTAATTATTATAATTATTATTTTGGGTTTCAGTTTTTCTTTATAATTGACATGATATGAACTAGATGGTTATTGTCTCTTTGATCTTTCTAGGTCTGACCAAGCCAAAAAGCACCCATGGAGTGGAACAGTATGAGTAACTGTAGCTTGAAAGACCACAAAATTGGCAGTAAGGCCATTAGAGACAGCAACAACAACCAGAACAGTAGCAACAAGCTCAAAGATTCGTGGAACTCTAACAGCCAGAGCTATGCAGAAGAATACCTTGGATTTTCATGGCCACCAAGATCTTACACTTGCAGCTTCTGCAAAAGAGAATTCAGATCTGCTCAAGCCCTTGGTGGTCACATGAATGTCCACAGAAGAGACAGAGCCAGGTTGAGGATGTCACCTTTAAGGGATGGTCAGTACCCATTTCTCAATCTTAACCTTAACCCTAACCCTAACCCTAATTTCTCTACCCCGCCTTCGGTGTCTCCTTCTTTCACTGGCACGTTACCTTCTTTGATTTCTCCACCTCTTTCTTCCTTATCTTCTCCTTCTTCTGCTCCTCCGAGTAAAACGAGGAAATGGGGTGTGGATGGTACCTTAACAGATCCTCTAAGCCAAAAGGACACAGAGAAAAAGTGTGCAAAATCTTTTTCCGGGTTGAAAGAATTCGATGATTTCACAGAAGAAGATGGACGAAAGCTTTCAAAGAAGGCTGAGATTGTTAGGTTGGACTTGGAGATTGGTCTAATTAGTGACAAAAAGGATGATTTAGATTTGGAGCTTCGATTGGGGTACTAAATTCTGACGCTTTATCAACAAATATTGGCATCCTGTAGTTGGCCCACTGCACCAGTTTGCGATCATTTCTGCATTTATATTAACTAGTTCAGATTCAACCCACTCATGAAGAAGCATAGAGATTTGCAGGAGATGCTTCCATGTAAGATTTCGCAGCCAAATGTGTTGGTGATGCCATCTCTCATCAACGCCAGAACTATATTTGACTTCATCTTTTGCTTTGCTGTTTTAATTTCCAGTTTATATATACTGAAATATTCATATTCCGTAATCTATCTCAAATGGCTGAGGGGAAAATGCGTCTAGCTTTTACAAATATATAATTGCTAATTTATTTATTTCTTTTGCACTATGATGACTTTGTGTTTCAGTTTTGATTGATACATCAGAGAGAGAGAGAAGAGAGGGATTTTTTTTTTTTTTAACCTCATCAAATAGCTTCACCATTTTTATAAACAGTTAACCTCTTATTTATTAGGTTAACTGTAACTTAGCATCAGAAAGAATTGATTTAATCAAATATAAAATGAGAAGTAAAAGTATTCATCAACTGGACGGCTTGTTTTGGGATTATATATTCTACTTCGTAAGAGAAACCAGCTTATGGTATTCTAGAATGGAGCAAACAAAAAACAAAAAAAAAAAAGAGAAGAAATTCAAAGTGGTTTGCAACCTGCCTAACCAAAAGAAGGGAAATCCTGACCGACCAGCGACATGCTAAATATCATAAATAATTAACTGAGATACGTTTGATACAGTAATATAAGAAGTAATCAGAAGCAGATGAATAAATAAATGGGTTTGAAACCAGCTGCCTAACCAAAATAAGGTGGACTTGTGAAAATGATAAACAACTAAACTGAGATACTTTGGTTAAATATTAGTTAATATGTGTGAGAAGTGAGATTGCATGATGGTGCATGTTCTATGGCATTGGTGAATAATGTATATAATAAATAGAAATAATCATTTGACAATTACTTAATTGTTATTAAACATGTTTAGGAGCCTGGTTGGCATATATAAACAAAAATTAATATATTCATATGTATTAGTAGAATTAGCCTAAGTTTCAAACTCTAAACGAGTTGTAAAAATATAATCTTTATTGAGTTTAATATTAAATCTAAAAATAAATATAATTAATGTTAATTAATATTTAAAAATTAAAAATTTCAATATCAAAGAGTTAAGAATTAGGACATGAAAAAACAAGTTTATAGGCCCATAATTGATGAGATACCTTTTGTTTTTCATCCTAACCTAAATTTTATCGTTTAGCCTTTCCAAAATTTGATGATGTCGCAATTGGTATCTGGATACGTTCTGGAATGGATGCTGCATAGGGGAAAAAGGTAACCTTGATTAGGTCATGTTCCATAAAAGCACAACTCTTTTGTTTGAATCGCTGGAACAATTGTTAAATGTTTCATGGATATCAAAATTTACAACCACACAAAATGAACAAAATTGACTTCCCTAACTTTTTTGACAAGTCCTTTTCCCCACATTCATCTCGTATATATTGTGCATTATTACAATCATGATAGCAAAGCATTATTGAAAATCCCAAGTTCCAATGCACAATTCATCATGATTGCATACTAAAAAAAAAGAACAAGAAAAATCAATAAAACATAGAATGCCATTGAATTTCTGGCTTGTTAACAACATGAGAATTTATAACAATCAGTAAGCTGCCCAACCACCCATTCGCACCTGCTCTTATTGATCCAAGTTCCAACACTTATTCACGAGCAATTTCTCTTCTAACTAGCCAAAACCAATTGCAGCATTTCATTCATAATCTTCCATAGAGATAAACCTCTTGAAGAGGGCTGATCAAGAACTGCAAGGAGCTTAACTTCCTGGGTTTAAGTAAGAAAACTATCCATAAGAATATATATAATGTGCTGCCATACAATGCATATGATAAGCAAAACAAAGATTTTCATAGAAGTAAAATTGCATGGATGTAGTGATCCTTAGTGATAAGTAAGAACAAGAAAGGAAAATGAGAAGTTAGACGAGATAAATGTAAGCAATATTTATGAGATGGGCTCGGGCTGTAATACTATTGTGAATGATAGGATCAGAAAGAAAGAAAAGAGTACTAGTAATGAGTGAAATACATGTTCTGTTATTAAAATGGTGGGTCTTTGGTTTTTCCCAAAAGCTGATGAGTTTGCATGTTCCCGACAATGTCTGGGTGTCAAATGGTATGATGGCATTTCCCTAAAGGAGAATGAGAAGTTCTGTTTCGGTCAGCTCAAACCCATGACACATAACTCAGTGACCCCAAAACACTTTCCCAATGTAGCAAGCAGTCAGTCTTTCACGACAGACATTCAAATACTTACAAGCCTTCCCTTCCCCACCCAACTCCCTCTGTTCCTGTCCTGAACCTCTCTCTTAATTTTAAACTCGGCAGTACAAGAACTCGTAATAGCTATATATTTTTACCTCCTACCTCTAGCTGTGTTGTGGTAGATCTTCCTCTTCGTTTTGATAAATGGGCACCCACTCAAAAATCTTCAAAAACAGTATACTACCATATATTGAAGGGTGTAAGTCAGAATCAGATATACGATTGAGTATAAAACTTTGATTTAAGAGCACAATTCCTACGACATGTTGTTTCTCAATATTACACATAAAAGCCCTTTCATTACTGACTTTGCTCAGTACAAATAGACCCAAATATATGCTTGCTACTTTGCTAAAGAATCATTTCCGAATATTGTTTATGATTGCGTTCTTCTGTATGAATTTTATTAATTAACTACCACCTGAATATTGAATATTGAGTTCATCAGGACCGTCCATGTCTCACCTCTTGCATACTCTGGTATTATCAATGACTGATACTTTACAATTTTACCATATTTACTCCTATTAATTATTTTGCTACTGTCAACTATCCAAATTTCACATGGTGTGCAAGTAAACGCCAGCTTTAGTTTACTAGTCACAGTCATTCTTTTAAATACACGGTATTATTTTCATTTTACTTTTGGTCGGTTCAGTGATTGTTTGGTGGCAATCAACAGATGTAAATTTAAAATCAGTTGCACACTATTGTTTATTAAAAAATGCTATTGGACTGATTGTATAATAAGAATGAGCATGTATGTAACCTTATATGTCCATTTGATCAAATATTACAGGCATAACACTATAAAGTGCTGAGGAAGCTAGCTATAGAGGTATTTGAAAGAACAAGGTTGGCTTCTTTGTCAAATGATGGGAGCAAATGAAGGGTGTAAACCTATATATAAGACTAATAATTACCAAATAAATAACAAGACGGTGTCATAATTAAAGACAGAGATTAGGAATTTAGCTGGTTTCGCTCAATATGATTAACGTAATTAGGAAAGTGATAATTACATATAGAGCTAACCTAGCACAAAATGGGGAGATAATTGAATTAGGTCCCCACGCGTGGACAGCGAAAGTAGAGACAGATAAGATGGAGGACAAGTAACCAAAGTAGTTGTTTTAGTGAAAACGAAAGAGAGAAGAGGGATGGCATAAAGGAAGGGAGACCCAGTCGGCGCACATCAACATCTTGGTCACGAATTCTTTAATTCTCTTGTGCATTGCTTTCACTAACACAAGGACTTCAATTCATTCATGTCCCAATTTATGAACTTGATTATGATATATTGTATGTATTTTATATTTTTTTAACGTAAAATTTAAAATATAAATAAAAAAATTATATTTCTTAAAATATAAAATTTAGAATGCATAACATAAAAAGAACTTAAAATACAAATATAAAATTTAAAAGAATTAACATAAAAATTAAAAAAATCAAATATATTTTGCATTTAATATATTGTAGGCAAACTCTCATTCTATAGATGTTTTAATTATTTTATTTTTAAAAAATTATGAATGTATTAATTATAATTTTATCAAAAGTTTATATAAGTATATTCTCATGCAAATTTTTATATTTAATTTATGTAATCTCTACTCTCTTTAAGGGCTATCCACATTTTTAAAAAAATTTAATAGTTAATATTTTAAACATGAGTATATAATTAGTTATTTTGTGTTACTTTTGAGAATAAAAATGTAAAAAAAAAAAAAAGATAAGATATATGATGTATTTAGTAATATTTTCTATGAAATAGGAATATTAGCATGTATATACAATGTGATTTTGTAATAAAGTTCAAAATAATATATAATATAAAAAATTTAGGTGTTCATATTTATATTTTATTAAAATTTAAACTTTAAACTTTAAATTTATGTATAAAGAATTATTAAATAAATATAAAAAGTCGTTAATTCAAGTATATATATGTTATTTATACAATTTCTCGTACAAAGAATTACGTAAATTAATTTATAAAAGTAATCTTTTCTCTTGCAACTCCTATGTATTTGAATAACTCTTGTTTCTCAAAAATTTTAAAAATTTTAGGTGTTGATTCTTATATTTCATTAAATCCTTAACACCAAATTCATCGTCTCTTTGTTCTTGTTTAATATGTTTGTTGATTTTCATTGTTTGCAAATAGACTCCACTCATTAGCAAATGAATATGAGCCTACAGGGAAACGCAAATGAATTGGGCCGAGTTGGGCCGAATCTAAATGGGCTCCAAAACTTCTTCCAAGCCCAACTAAATTATCTTCCGATCATCAATCATTTTGTAGATTATCAGCAACACTGCTTCCGTAGATCCCCATCTCGTGTTAGTTTTTATCATTTATAAATAAAAAATTAACTCCAAAATTTTTGAAGAAAATATCAACATGTAGACAAAGTCACCCGTGAAACGACACAGTAAGATAGGATTATTTGGGGTTGTTTATGATGTTCTAAGAAGATTGCAATCAAGCTGATGACGAGGCAGTTGATGATTGATGGCTTTGAAACCAAGAGTTTTCTCTATCATTTTCTTTTAAATTAATTAAACGGTAGCTAGCATTAGCCAACATCATCAACATCAATAACCCCATTGAACCGACATCGTGTTACCTTGCTCATATTATGTCAAATTTCAGAGACGAATTGAATAACAAATTTGTAGTTAAGTTCAATGTCAAATTTATTAAACTACTTCATTAGTTTTCGTCCAACTCACATTGGACTATGTCTTCTAGAATGAACAGCAATTCTTTTTGAATCCGTCTTGATTAGAACAGTCCAAGTTTCAATTTTGACAGACTGGGTTCGCTCAAACAGCCTAATGCCTGTGAATGTGAACTGGCAGTAAGCATGCAGTAATACAACTGTTTCGTTGTTGTCATTGACGCCCTTCTTCCATTTGTCCATCATTGTTTCTTCTTATAGTAATTAATTATTCATTTATGATTACAATTAACATTGAGATTGATTGTTAATGTATGCATTATGCATGAACTTCAACAAGTAGCCGTTTTGATTAAGGACATGGTCAATGCTTAATTAATCTAATTCTGCCGTCTTTGAATCAAAAGAAGAACCAGCTATATGAACAATCAGCAATTCACTGCAAGACATATGCCTTGGATATATTGGATTAGAAAATAATTAGTGGTTTACATCAGTTTCATTCTTTATGAACTGCTCTTCGTTTCCCTTCGTTCTCTCTGCAAGTAGATTATGCATATGCACTGTCAGAGATGTCAGTTGTTTAGTTGGAAGTGGCTTTGCATTAAATTGAATAAAACTGACACATGTGGGTAATTGGGCATTTGGGATTAGTGCTTGACTGATGTAGATGTATATATAACTTTGCCTTTGCCTTTGACCTCAAGGATATATAATAAGTTCACACTAGTGTTCCAGAAAACTATATATAAGTTATTTTAATTGAGTGCAGAGACGAATGCCGTAAAACAACCGTGTTAAGAAACGGCCGAGGTATATGAAACCTGCATAGGAATAGATAGAAAGAGAGATCAAAGAGGATAGAAAGAGACAGAAAGAATAAGAGTTATAAATTACCAAAGATGGATCCATACAGAGCCGTCTCAAAGCAAAAGTACAATAGGAAAACGCCAAAGCAGTTTCTCTCCTAATACAAACACACAGAATATATTAGGGCAATGCCACTGTCATCAATTTTCTCTATTTCACAATCCTTTCTCAACTTTATAATCTTTTATTTCCTCTCTCTCTCTTTCAGTCTTTTCTCTCTCCATCACATGACACTGAGAAACCGAAATCTTTTTCTTAGACGGTTGGTGATTCTTAATCAGAAATTTTGAGAAATTTGAGCAAAAATTAGGGTTTCGGATATGGAATCTGCTGGGAAACAAGAAAGTTCAGACTCTTCAAGAGAAGAAAATGATCGCCTTGAGCAAGTCGAGGAAGACGCGGCTACTACAAAACGCCCCTATGAATGCATCTTTTGTAAGCGAGGCTTCACCAACGCTCAGGCTTTAGGTGGGCACATGAACATACATCGCAAAGATCGAGCCAAGGTCAAGCAAACTGCTAGTTCTTTTTCAAGAAAACCCATAGCCATGGATGAAGACTGCACGATTATGAACCCTAGATATATTGCACCTGCAGCTTCCAGCGAACCGATTAAGTACTATCCCGTTTTTGAGGCTAAAAGGAATTATCTCATGTATTACCAACCATCGGTATCCAGCCCTAGAGATCCTCATGCTTACAATGATGCTGATTTTCTTCTTCCAAGGTCGCAGTCTTTGAGCATGAATGAAGAGCTTTGGGGCGCCAATTTGAGCTTGGGAATCAGCCCTACATGTGTGGAAGATGATGAAGTAAGGAGAGGAATTGTGGATGAAGATGAACTGGATTTGGAGCTTCGACTTGGTCATAATAGGTAATACATATACTTTATATAATGTACAGAAGGAGAATTCATTCAACAAGTTCTATTTGACAGAAGCAATCTTGAATATATGGAGCTAGCAATATATATATATTTTCCTCATACATATATGTAAACGAAAATGCTCAATTATGAAAGCATGGGAGCAAAACCTCTTGGTTGAAGATAGCATTGGTGAAGGAAGTCTTTCAGCTTTTTGGCGTAGGTATGTAGATTTCGATCATCTTTTGATTAATTAATTAGATTGTGTAACTCGTTTATGGTGAGAAGCTTAGCACTGCACTATTGGAAATCTTGGATGTTATATTCAGATGGTTTTTCAGTTTCCCTTCATAAATAGCAGTAATTATTGAATTATATGAAAATCTGTCTTGTGATTAGATAATATATGGAGCAGTTGCATACATTAAATTTATATATTATGCAAATAGATAACTTTTCATTTGTAATCTTCCTTTGAAGAATAATCTTCCATAGTACATGTCAAATAAATTATAGGAGAAAGATGCTGGCCATGGGTGCACTGTGCTTTCTACAAACTTTTGTGTACAATGAAGAGTCATATTAGGTATATATATTGTCCTTATCAAAATTATAATTAACCATCACAATCTCTCTCACAAGAAAAAGGGAAGATCATTAATTCTTAATTATAATTATTAGTATCTTTAAATTTGAAAAGTTTCAAACTTTAATGCAGTTACTAAAATTTAATTTTGCAAATAAGATTTATTTATGTGCGATAAATGTTACTTTTTAGAAGTATCATAGTGCTAGTTAGAGAATAAAAAGTCCATCGCATGTTTAAAATATAGGATTGCAGTAGAGTCAGGAGCTCTTAACTATAATGCATAGTAGATGCTAGAACTCCCTAATTCCTTGCATGTAATTTGTTTATAGTACTTTTGACGAATATTTTAAATACATTTTCTTATATATTTTCAAACTCATCTCTTGTAGAGCTCGCACATTGAAATTCCCTAATCGTTAATTGCAGTATAAACATATAGGTTCCTCGAAACATACATCTTGTGAAATGCCATTGGAAATCACGTAAAGGTAGTCTCAAGAGGTTGAGGGTAGTCGACTTATGACCTTTCTTACTTCCTTGACCTATACTGTCTTTTTAATTGTTTGAATAATGAACATCACGAATTATAAATTTGTCACATCATAAAGTACTTAAATTTGTAAGAAAATTTGGAGGTGTACTGGCATTTGTATTTACTTGAACAGGAAACGTTTAGCTTCTTATTGCATGTTGAACGATCGAAGTGCATGCTTGATGAATCAATCAACATTTATGTTGCTTCTGTCTAGCATCCTGTGTTGCTAATTGTTAAAGGGAAATCTGCCCTACATTGTAAAATCAGACTTCACACTCTATGGTTTATGTGGTGTTCGCATCTTCATTAAAGGCTCTCCTATAGATGCTATAGGATTGCTTATTGTTTTATATCACGCTGAAGTATTTCAGGAATTTAATTGGACTAATCCGTGCCCATTTTCCACTTTAGCAATGTCAAACGCCTACCGCATTGCGAGCTGTCCCTAGGCCTTGTTTTTAGGGTAAGGCACCATGTGAGAAGCTCTAAACACCTAGCGATCGATGCATGAATAGAACAAAAATAAGTGGGATACTGTAATTATCATCAACTGTGTATTTATGCTTGAACAGTGCATGTGATTCTTACTTTTTCTTTTTCCTGAACCTGTATTTTTTTATTTGTTTTTTCCTCAACTATGAAATAATACATGCGTACTTACAAATTTAGAAAGTACTGTCAAGCACTACTAGGAGCCTACAGCTCTATTGTGTATGTTTATTTTATCCAGTATGCTTAATACCATTATCAAATAGAAGCAACAAGTTACCCAGTCGTTTCTCCTCGAGTGTTTTAACAAAAATGGGGATGTATATAGTGATACTAGCAATATGCAGTGATAATGCAACATGGAGTCATGAATTAGGGCTGCTCTACAAATTCATTATAGTTCCTACCATCTAATTAGTTCTTTAGAGTTGACATGTGTTCGTGAAAGAATGCAAACTTTGCAGAAAACTGCTTCAAATTTCCTTAATTAATTTGGATAGAAGATAGCTGTGTACACATTTTAATCAATTAAAGTTTCTTTTGGGAGTTACAACCCACTGGGATCAATCAATCGTGGGTTTCTATTCACTAAAGAGAGAAAACGAAAACAAAATTACCAGAGAAAAATAGAAAAAGAATTCTCAAGAGTAAGTAAAAGAAGAAACTAGAAGAAATTAAAATTTTGAGAGATGGAAGATTCAAAAGGAGCTCGTTTTCTTTGCATGTTTAGAGATGCCTCAATTTTCAGTTTTATGTAACCATCAAGCAATTACTGGTGCGATCTTAATATGGAAATCCTACGAGGACACATAAGTTATCGATTTTATCCTTTGAATTTCACATTGTTTCTTTCCATGTTCGGCTTATTCACATAGCAGTTGGCCACTCTATGGCATACCATCAGACTCTCCCATTCACTTTTGAGGACCAATTGATCACTGTTGCCAGTCCAATGTTACTAGGACTTTCGGCTTTGATCGTAATCATATTGAGCTCTCTGTAGCCATGTGGTTCGGGGGCCCAAAGGCCTGAGACCCAACCAAATGTCCATTTATGGTTACGGAAAACCAGATAAAAGAGGGTCCAGCTTTTGGTAACAACCAGAGAAAATAGAAAAGCACTTTCGCTACAGTAGCATCTTGTCATGATAAAAATTACGTGCTAATAAATGAATGCTTGTTAGGACATCGGCATGCCGCAGATTAGCTTCTAGATGGCCCCTCCTATGTCTACATGTCTAAAATTCTCACAGTTCCTCGCGTTGTATAATTGCAGAAAAATGACTTCGAACCAAGAAAGAATTGCCCCACATATGACAAAACCCAATAAAACGACGACAATCACTCAACCTTGGGCGAGGGCCATAATATGAAGTTGCTCGTCGGTAGTCACTTTCAGTCAGACTATTTTCCTTATGGGTTCTCTTTTCATTTCATTACAGAAAGTCCAAAGGCGTGGAAATTTGAAGGGAGCAGCAAACAGACATATCATTTAGCAATTAACACATTACAGCTATTTAAATAATTAAATTTTACATTAAATAGTTTCTTTTTTGGTGGTGATTTAGCATAATTATCAAACCAACTGCAAACTGTTTTGTCCGTAAGATTCAACCATTGCGCATAGAAATGTGATTAAATGAAGTGCTGACTTTCAAAAATACGTGTACATGTTGAAACCTCGTTGAAGTTCTGGAGTGACTGAGCAAAACGTATACTTTAAGGCTTACCTCTTATATCTAGGGCTACAAACCGAAAGCAGAAGTGGGAAACCTTTGAAAACGATGCCTAGCTGCTGCCGACAATTAATGATGCTCAAAATTAATCACGCCAAAAATGAAACCCTAGCTAGCTAGATGAAAGACATTGGCCATTCTGTGGATCGCCATCAACAGAACAATTTTTCCTTTTTGGACATCTTTTTGTCGATTCTTCCAAGTAACGAAGCCACGCATTCTCTGAAACAAATTGTTTTCCACCATCGTTGTTCATCAGGAAGATTAGTGACAACGGGCTTAAGTTTTATAAACCATGCATCAAACGTCATATGTCTCATACCAATAGGAATTTGAACTCGAATTACTTGTATTACTTCAAAAAAAATTCATCTAACTCATCGACTTCAGTCAACGTACAAACACTCTTGTCCCACATCCAATGTACAATTTGCAGCTAACTGATTATTTTGTCCGTTCATATTTAGCAGTAGAAGTAAAATTTCGATGCAATATCAAGTGTACGATAAAGAAAGGATTCAGCAGGAAAAGTAAACAACAAGCATGGCTTCCACTACAATTTGGTTTCAGACACATGGGGTGGTGTGTAGACGCAAATGGTAAATGGTGTCCGAAGCATGTGCATTTGCGCAGGCACACAGTTTAATTTTACAAGACATATGGACCATCTTGTATAGCACATGGAATATGGATGGAAGAACTGTAGTCTTTTGTCAATGTGAACTTGACTTTCCCAATCCCTATAATGTTCTGTCCCCAGAGTATCAAACTTCCTTTCAATCCTTTTAAAATTAAACAAAATTTATCAAAGCCTTAAATATATTATTACGTTTTTGAAATACAATATGTTAAAAGTTCTGCATACCTGTAAGTGAAGTATTTAACATGAATTGATGGAACTCCTATGGTTTTGTAATCCTTTTGTGTACTCATATTGGGCACAATTATTCGCAAGATGTATGTGCATGAACTTGGATTGTTTATGAACATGTGGAGTCATGACTTGAATTAATTAATTTATAAGTTGTATCTTCGATCATTTGGTTGTTTCTGGAATCCAAAAAATGGTTACATATTGAGTGGCTAAGGCGTTTTAGTGGGTCAATAATTGCAACTTTACGATGTTATTTGTTTGATGTTAATTTTCCTTGGAGCGTTAGAGTTACTGCTACTGCAACAATATGAATTACTATTGTAAGATCACAGTAATGTATACTGTTAAAACTGGTGATAATTAATAAGTTAATCTGGTTTTAGAAAACAAGGAAACTATTCAACAGAAACAATGACGATGTCTGTCTATTAAGAGATTTCACCCCACAGGATACTGATTTAACAAGTAACGTTATCTTAATTTCCTGCACAAGGAGAAACCATTGTCTGTATTCATTGTACATGGCCTTCAAATCGATTAACCTGGAGCCAACATCAAGAAAAACAATGAGACATATTGGAACAAATTTTCTTTTGAAGATTTGACGTGCATGAACCTTCCTTTGATCCAACTTTATCAAATAAATATCTCTTTAACAGTGTCTTTGACATAACCTAACTTTCATTCTCATCCACAACCCCAGAAGTAAACAACAAAAACTGTGTGTGTCTGGTGAAAACGCAAAGTCGTTTTCTTTCTTAATCCATGAACGATTCATCTCCCTTTGCAATATGCTTTAACACTGTTCTCAGTTAAAAGTCAGTGAGACAGATTCTCTCCTCCTACCCCACGACTTCATCAGCCAATCCCTCTTAATTTGCTGATTTCATATATTACCTTCTGTGTTAAATGCGTGTCTTTTGAAAATGGAGGAGCCAGCGGCAGCCAGACCTTCTCATGCTAAGCAAGAATATATTATAGTTTGATATTACACGCAATTACAGACCATGCGGCTTTTGAAATTGCTTCCATGAATATCCTCTTGTGTGTTCAGTCATTTTCTGGAAGTGTGAATGCAGGCAGGCAGAAACTATAGCGTGATCAACATTTACTATTCACCTCATGGAATTTGATTCCACGAAATTGACCGCAATAATCAGCCATTCTCCACTAATTGGCATGCGACATATAGATTCCAATTTTAGGGAGAATTCTAGTCTGGTCCATAATATTTTAGCAAATCTACAGTTTGATCACCTTGTTTGCCTAAAACCAAACTCGGTTAAGTATACCTTTCACGCGGTTCCCTAATCAATTCGAGTTTGCAGAAGGTAAGAATCACAAACCACAACCGCTCCCACCATAAGTAGGAGTAGCTTTTGCATATGAGGAGGGTGGCCTCGGAGAAGGACTCAGCTTTCGAGAAGGCGGTCAGGCGGTGCGATCAACGAATTCCAACCAAGGGATTGGGTGCAGGTTGGAGAGGGGAGGATCTGCTGAGTTGCGGAGGACATTTTATGACATATATGTCGTTGGATTCAAATTTAACGGCACATTCCAAAAATGCAGGGACCTATGTGGTTAAATATAGCAGACTTTGTCCTAACCTGGATTTGTTTACAAATCAGGGACTAATATATTATTACCCACTTTACTTTTTTTTTTTTTTTTATTTTGTAGGTTAAGCAATTTTTGAAGAAAATAAAATCTGCCCTTTTACTGCATGTTAACCAGAAAAAGAATAGTAAGGGTGTATAATGCCATATAATATTATTATAAAGGGCTTTATAGTATTTTTAATATCGTGTAATAAAATAAAATATATTTAAAATAAGAATATAATGATTATTTAATATAATTATGAGACATTTTATAGTCTTTTATCATAATTGGTGGAAGAAGGTAATGGAATTTTAACTAAAAGATTTAAAAAGAAGTTTACTAAAACAATAGGGACCCAAGTGAAATAATTCATGAAAAGTTAATTAGTTTTTTTTTTTTTTTTTTTTAAGTAGAGGCAAGGCTACCAAGGTGACCAAAGTGTAGATTTTAAAGACCTTAAGGACCAAATTGAAATTCTCCCCAATATTGTTAGTCCCAGGTAACCACGTCATTACACTTTATTTTTATTTTTATTTTTACTTTTTGATGAAAAAGTTGATTTCCTATTAATAGAAAATAAGATGAGAAACCCTTTTATTTAGATGAGTGTTTTGATTATTTTTTTTTTTAAAATAAGCAATTAAAGACTTGAAAAGACTTAAAACAAAGATGATAACACAAAAGGGTCCCAATCCTTGACCAAAACTTACCTTAATTTCAAATGAGACATCTATTAATATTTGAAAATTTGTAGGTGACTCGAGAACATGATGGCTAGCGTTTTTCATCTTAATCCTTCTTTAATTATTGATTAAATTAATAATTAATAAAGAACCAATTAAGACTTGAAAGGCTCAAATGCCATGGTATCAACCTCTTTAATAAAGTAATATTCTTGTGTAATAAATGCCAAGTAATCCAATCACCATGTGTTTCACCTTTCCCTCAATAGGATTGAAAACTCAGAGTCAGAGAATCAGATGTTATCACCTTATTTTTGAATGAATTTAGGCAATAACCATGCTTAACAACAAAGAAGTTGCTGGTCAAATTGTGCCCAGCAAAAGTATTATCTTGATGGCTTTAGAATAGATATTGTTATTCTTGGGAGACACCGCAAGCCATGGCGGAAGTCAAAAACAATGGGTGGAATTGCAGTCCCCATTGATCAGAAAGAGATACGAATTCAGTGAAAATAGGGAGGTTTCAAAGGGGAAATACGTGTACAGAAACCATGTGCTAATGCACCAGTCAGATTAGGCAAGTAATTATTTAGGTTATGAGTGTGTCCACCGAAATGTTTAAAGAGAAGAAAAAGATATGGATATGCAAGAAAATAGAGGCAGAATAGCCTGTACAATTTCACAGTCAAGATCAGTAATTTCCAAGGAAAGGAAATGTGTATAATTGAGATTCTTCAACATTGGCAGGCTATCGATGAATGACGGGTTTGATCAAATACCTACGTACAGTTGAAATACTGTTAATTGATTTCTACTAATTACACAGTAAAATGAACGTAATCATGCAGCTTAATTACACCAAGTCATCATTGGTTGTCACCCTAGCTAGCTAGATTCTATAATGATAGCACGATTACTTGGTCAAAATGCAAGTCTCGATAGCTCTTAAAAGTCTTGACAATACAATATCCTCAATTTCACATAGTCGAAATTATGTTCTTGGTGCAATGTATTCTTGTGCTTCGAGGCTTTTGACTCCAAACCCCACTTTTGCGGAGCATCCTCTTGTATGTTTGTGTGGTAATAGCGTATGCCACCGAAATTTATCTTGGTTTAAGACAAAGTCATAATCTTGCGTTTTCTTCAATCAAAAGATAACAGAAAGTTCAGCATCGATGAAGCTGTCAAGAAAGTTAAAACACCTGTTGTGAGTGTGATCACTTTGCCATCTCATTTGCCTTTTCCTTTTTGGATAATGGTAAGAGACTCAAATGACATTGGATACAATGAATATTAATGATCAAAATACATGCACAATAGACTTTTAATGCTTTCAAAGTTTATTGTTCCCAATCCACTAAGGCATCCCTGCATGTAGGAGTTGTTTTTTTTTTTTGGACAAAATTTATATCTTTGAATTAATATAATTTAACATAATTATTAAATAAATAATTTGATATAATATAATTAATAATTATATTAAATTTAAATTTAAAATTTTTAACAAATAAATTTATTATAATACAATTTAATTATTCAAATAATCATATTATAATAATAATAATAATTTATAATTTAATAAATATTATTATAAATATTAAATAAAAGATATAATTATAATTTATTTAAATATTTCTAATAATTATATTATATTATATTTTTTAATATAATTTAATTGAGTTTAAATTATTTTTTTTTTTTTATTCCAAATGAATATAACACCATCATTCAAATTGTAACCCTACATGCATCCAATTCAATGATTTATTTATTTACTAAATGAGCTTACCTAGGACCTGACATTAGTGGTATTCTCTTCTATCTCCTAGAGATATCAATAACCAATCAATATTATTATCAATTTTTGAGTAGCAAATCACACCAATATTCCTTTAATTGCGAATAATAAACATGGTACATTTAAGAGAATATTTCTTTTAAGATGAAATTTATGAGAAGGCTGCTTTAACAACAACCTTTGCTTTCAGATTAAGCATCGAGAAAGCTAATAATAATGCATGCATCTTCGGGCCTCAAACATGCATTCTCAACTTCTGATGCTAGAGTTATTGCATATGTCATTTTCCATCTGAAATCATGGTTATCATTCCACCCTAACATATTTATAATTACTTACAAATTAATATTAAAACTATTAATGTAATATTATATATATATTAATTGTGATATTTAATCATAGAATTTATAAATCATAACTTTTTTAAAAATTATGACATATTTTTTATAAATTAATTTATTTTTATTTATAATATGCGATTTTTTAATTTTTAAAGAGATAAATAAAACTCCACCTTTTATTTATGATATTTGTTAAATACATTAAATTTAAATTTGATCATTAAAATTTTTAAATTAATATTTTTTATTATTTTTAAAAAATTAAAATTTATATTAAATTCAATCGTTAAATAATTTATTAAAAAATTTTAAAAATAAAATTGAAGCATTAATGGTACTAGTTTTTGTTTTGTTATTTTCATTGAATTTTGAGTCTCTGCCGCGAAAACCGCGTTTGGTGGAAAAAATAAAAACATAGGTTTGTTGGTTGTAATATGTTATGCCGGCATGAAATGCAATTCATGAAGAGTAAACGCATGCGTGTATTGAAATTCTTTACCAAACGCCACTTTAGGGAAATAAAGGAGAAGGCTGCCTGTTGGGGCTTCTTAGGGCCGGGCAGGGCAGGGACCTAGAAATTTCAAATAGCCTGCCAGCTTGCCGCTTCTTTTTTATTACAAATCAAATTATTTTAAATTTCAAATATAAATAAATAATTATGAAAATTAAAAACTCTAAAACTGTACGGTACGAGTAGATACAGCGTAGCATAACCCCCTCTCTGCCGCTTTACTGCGTAAACAAGAGTGTCGAAATCAATGCCTAAAGCAACATTTTCCAAATTTAGCATGGCTTCGATACCGACGGACCATCACCATCTCCTGCAGTTCACCGGTTTTAGTGCAGTCACCACCACCGCCACCACCACCCCACGTCAAAGAAGCAAACGGAGTCCCACGCGCAGTTTCGGCTGTGTCGGATCGAGAGAGTGCGTCAGTCACACTCGGATCGGTAAATCACGTGCGTTGCGTATGGGGGGCAGAGACATAGAGAGATGGACGCTACGCTAGTGAATCATGCTCAAAGTGATGTCACACACAACACAAACTTGTTTTATTTATTGGAAACATGCACCAATCTTGACCGTTGATTGCGTGGAAAGTAGATGCTGCTCTGTGGGCCTTTGATATTAATTTGGCCGAATCAAGAAATCAAATTCTAACACGATAATGTGATTGTCTATGTGTATACACATACATGTGTATGTATGTTTCCACACTATGATTATGATTTCGAAGATAAACATGAGCATTGAACATGAACAAGTTTGGTCAAGTTTCATATTCAATTTTTAATCAATAATTTAAAATTTAATATCAGAGGTGGCCATGAATATAGACATGGGATGGATTTATTTTTAAAATTTAACTTAAAATTAAAATTAAAAATTAATTATATATTATTTTTATTTTTTTTAATTTAATATTTGATTATATAAAAATTATATTTCAAAAATTACTTAAATAAAAATTGTTATCTATAATAACATTAAATTTTATTTTATGTTTATAAAATGTTAATGATTAAACCACTCAAATTCTTGATTTAGAAATAGAGAATAAAGTTGGCTAATTCCCAACTCATTTCTCTCTTCAAAGAGGAAAGTTGCCTTTTGCATGGACCTGGTCAACGAGCCCACATCAGCCTTTGAGGATTTTGGATGACGGTCTTGATTACAAATTTAATCAAAGTACATAAATAGTTGGATTACACAAAATTATTCCTCTGTTAACACAAAGATTAGGTAGTCAACCACCACCGGCGGCCACGCGCGTGCAAATTAAAATTTACCCCCACCCTTTTCTAGGTGTTGGCCATATATTATTAAAGCATGCTATTTATTTATTAAGAAAGAAAAGATTAAGAACAAAAATGGCAAGTCAACCAAGCTTACTCTATTAACCTTTCACTACTAATCCACCCTTGCTATAAATTTATTACAATGTCCTAATTGTATTAGCTTACCTCTTCAAATTTTCAATTCACAAATTTAAACATAAATTATAATTATTCTTTAAAATATTTAATTATATATATATTAAATGAATAAAAAAGAATTAATACAAAATAAAAATAGCATTAAATTTAGAGCACAAGCAAATGACAACCAAAGAGAAGTTCTAAAGCACAGTAATAACAGCCATTGCCATTTGAGAAAACCTTGGCACGTGGCATCTGACTTCCTGAGGACGATAATAGAAATTAAAAATAAAAAAAAAAGAGGGAGGCAGGGGACTGTGAGGTTTATCTATATGGGGAAGGTAAAGGAATTAAGATTGAATGGAAGCAATAAATAAATAAATAAATAAAGATATTAAAAAGGAAGGAAAAGGAGAAAGACAGAAACGTCTTTGTAAATTAAATTAAAATAACGTAACATAAAATAAAAACAAAAATCTTTGTGGGTCTGACGAGGACGTCTTGGTTCAAAAGAGCGTCTAAGTTCTCTTCATGTAAGAAAGTGGGGCCCATCCCCTCGTCCAGCCTTCCTTTTTTCTGTCGTATCATTTCTCCCTCCTTACAAAAACAACGGCGCTCTCCGCAAAACCTCCTCTTCTTGTAGTAGAATCATTTGTTTCTTCTCTCCTCTTCTCTTCCCTGGCCTTCCCTATGCGGTTGCGTTTGGGTTTCTCAATTCTCACAGCATAAAACAGAGAGGTAGTAAAGAAAAGCTTTGAAAATAAAATAATGGAAATATAAAAAATAGAAGGCTGATTTGTTTTCTTTGGTTATGTTTTACCACTGGCTATAAAAGAGAGTGAAAGAGAGAGAGCGCTCGAGAACTAGCGAAAGTAAAGAGCTTCGGTTCTTTGCTTCACCGCCTGCTAGCTATCTGTATCTGCGGTCTAAGCCGGGCGGGTTGGCCGGGCTTTCTTATTTTCTCGGGATTTGTGGGTTTTGTTTTTGGCTTCTTTTCTTTCTGTTGAATATATACAACAGGTTAACTGGGGTTGTAGTTGCTCCCTGTAGCAGTCACTGTTATATGTGAACGGAGTGTTAATGAAGTTTCAGTGTCTAAACTGCGAGTGTTAAAAATGAAGATGGCGTTATTAAGTATTCACATATGACACTGCATGGGAAAGAGATTATAAGATCTGAAGGTGGTTTTGATTAGAAATCTGGTTTTTTAGCTATACCGCTGTGAATATTTCAGGTACGCCTTTTTATTTCCAAGTCTGCATTTTTTTCGTTTGTGGATTTTCTTCTGGGAAAATGCACAGTGGGTTCGTTTTCTTTTCTCTTTTTCCATTTTTTCTCTTTGGTAGGTCGTTGATTTCTTCGTTTCTGTAATGAAACATGTTTCTGTTTTTAGGAGGGATATTTGGCGTAGATTTTATTTATTTATTTATTTGGTTGCGTATAAAAATGTCGCGTTCTTCTATACTGTGCTATTTGGATTCGGGACTGGACGAGGGAAAGCGAATTAAATTATTTCAGTAGGAACTGCGAAGATAAATTTATTAGCTTTGGCTTGTTATTGTGTTAGATCTCAATTTAACACTAGAAAATTCTTTCAAAAAGTTTAATTGAGTGGTAGATTTTGTTGATCATTTCCTTTCTTTTCCTTTTTCTACAGGAAATGAGAATTGAAGAGTGGGATGTGAAAAGGGTCCTAGTTCAAGACAGCTTTGTTTCCTAGTTCAAAAGGTTTGGAATATTCAGGATATATCTTCAAATGGATTGAAGAAGTTAGCAGTCCATTTTTGAATGCAATGTTAAAGGCATTAGCTGCTGGGCTGTTAATTTCTTCCCTCCTAATATCTGTATCCGTGGCTGATAATGGCTTTCCCAGATGTAATTGTGACGATGAGGGCAGTTTCTGGAGCATTGAGAGCATCTTAGACACCCAAAGAGTTTCTGATTTTTTGATCGCTGTGGCCTACTTTTCAATTCCTATAGAATTGCTTTACTTTGTTAGCTGCTCAAACATACCATTCAAATGGGTCCTCATTCAGTTTATTGCATTCATTGTTCTATGTGGATTGACTCATTTGCTCAATGGCTGGACCTATGGCCCTCACTCGTTTCAGCTAATGTTGTCTCTTACCGTGTTCAAGATCCTCACTGCATTGGTCTCATGTGCCACGGCTATAACTCTCATTACTCTCATTCCTTTGCTTCTCAAAGTGAAGGTGAGAGAGTTCATGCTGAAGAAAAAGGCCTGGGATCTTGGGCGAGAAGTTGGAATTATAATGAGACAGAGAGAAACTGGATTGCACGTTCGTATGCTTACTCAAGAGATTCGCAAATCACTTGATAGGCATACAATCTTATACACAACTTTGGTGGAGTTATCCAAGACCTTAGGTTTGCAGAATTGTGCAGTTTGGATGCCTAATGCAAATAAAACAAAGATGAATTTGACTCATGAGTTGAATCAGAGGAAATATTCAGATTTGTGTGATTGTTCTATACCGATTAGTGATCCAGATGTTGTGAGGATAAAGGGGAGTGATGGGGTGAATATCCTTGGCCCTGACTCTGCACTTGCCACTGCAAGTAGTGGGGAGTCTGGTCCACCTGGTCCTGTAGCTGCTATCAGGATGCCAATGCTTCGAGTTTCAAATTTTAAAGGGGGAACTCCAGAGCTAGTCCCAGCTTGTTTTGCAATACTGGTTTTAGTTCTTCCAAGTGAACAAGCTAGAACTTGGAGCAATCAGGAACAAGAGATAGTTGAGGTGGTTGCTGATCAAGTGGCTGTGGCACTCTCTCATGCTGCAATTCTTGAAGAATCCCAGCACATGAGGGAGACATTGGTGCAGCAAAATCGAGCATTGCAACAGGCACAACAGGATGCCATGATGGCAAGCCAGGCAAGAAATGCATTTCAGAAAGTGATGAGTGACGGCATGAGGAAGCCCATGCACTCAATTTTGGGTTTGCTTTCATTTATGCAGGATGTGAATTTGAGTAGTGATCAAAAAATGATTGTTGAAACAATGATGAAAACAAGCAATGTCCTTTCAACTTTGATAAATGATGTGATGGACATTTCGTTGAAGGATAGTGGGAGATTTCCATTAGAGATTAGATCTTTCCGGTTACATTCAATGATAAAAGAAGCAGCTTGCCTTGCCAGGTGTTTGTGTATTTATAGAGGCTTTGGTTTTATGATTGAGGTTGAGAAGTCCTTGCCTGATCATGTTATGGGTGATGAGAAGAGAGTTTTCCAGGTGATATTGCATATGGTTGGGAGCCTGTTAAATTGCAACAATAGAGGAGGGACTGTAATGTTTCGGGTTGTCTCGGAGGGCGGGAGTGGGGAGAGGAATGATCAAAGATGGGCAACCTGGAGGCAAAACTCAGTTGATGGGGATGTACATATCAGATTTGAAATTGGGGTGAGTGAGGGTAGTTTTCAATCAGAGGGCTCAACATCAGTGGTACAGCTTGGTGGTAAGAGATCTGCCAATGATGGAATTGAAGAACGCATGAGCTTCAGTGTTTGCAAGAAGCTAGTTCAGGTAAGAATTGATATTGTGTTTTCTGCATGTGCTTATGCATGTTTGTGATTGACTGGATGGAGGATATTTTTTGTGAACAATTGAACAAAAGAACTACTAACTTGTGAAATTAGCCTCTATGTGGACTGCCTGGTAATGGTTGTTTAAAACTTTTCTTCTTTAACCATGATCGGTCCTTGCAAAGGAAAACCACAACAAATATTTATGAATAAATGTTGAGAACAAACTGTTCCTATGACCTGGCAATATCAGCTCCGACTCTCATTTTGGTAGATTTTTTGAGGACCTAAGCCTTTTTTTGTACTTTTGGATTAATGCTTAATATTTCCTACATCTGCAAGCCTTTTATGCTCACTGTATAATGGAAGTACTTTGTTTTCCACTTCTATTTGTTGGTAAGGCTTTAGTCTATTAGGCTTATATTTTTGTGGCAGTTGCTAATAGAATTGATAAAACTTGGCTAGAATATTCTATTTCAAGATGGTTTCCATTTGTGATAATGGTCTTCTAAAATTGACTGATGAAGTCCAGAATCATGAAAAGTTTAACCATTCAAAACATATTTGATAATTGCTGTGAAAGAGGTTTACTTTCAGTTCCAAGTTGTTCTGTTGCTTCTAGAATCTTAAGTGCAAACTATTGAAAAAATTTACTTGTGACATGGTAAGAGCATCTGTATGCTCTGACTTGTGGGTACTAGTTGGTTCAACCAGTAACATTTTTTGGAGTGATGCAAGAATTTTAGGGTTTGAATTCTGCTCACACTAGGTTGTGGAAGTTTGATTTAGAAAAGATCAAAAAAATCACATTGCTTTGATTGAAGTCTTTATTTGCTTTAGCAATTTGCAATTAATTTTATATTCTTATTACTGGCAGTTGATGCAAGGGAACATCTGGGTGGTACCAAGTTCTCACGGCTTTGCTCAAAGCATGGGACTTGTTCTTCGTTTTCAACTTCGACCATCCATTACTATAGCTATCCCTGAGTCTGGAGAATCTTCTGAGTACCCACATTCCAACTCTATCTTGAGGGGCTTGCAAGTTTTATTAGCAGATGCTGATGAAGTGAATAGGGCTGTGACGCGGAAACTGCTTGAGAAGTTAGGTTGCAATGTTTCTGCTGTTTCTTCTGGATATGAATGTCTTAGTGCCATGGGTCCAGCATCTGCTTTCCAGATCGTTATTCTGGATCTTCAGACACCGGAGTTGGATGGGTTTGAAGTTGCATTGAGAATACGGAAGTTCCGGAGTCATAGTTGGCCACTGATTGTGGCCTTGACAGCAAGTGCAGATGAAGATGTGTGGGAAAGATGCACGCAGGTTGGAATAAATGCTGTTATACGAAAACCAGTTCTGCTGCAAGGTATTGCCAATGAGCTTCGAAGAATCCTGCTACAGGCAAACAAAGGTGTGTAAGTAACAGAATTACAGCAGCCTTCATATCAATAGAGGTGTTGCATACACAACATTCACAGTCGAAATGTTACACAGGTTTAGCTCCCTTTGTTTTGTTAAATGTGGTTGAACTCCAACCTATTTTAATGTTGAGTCTCAGTAGCTCATAGTTTTAGATGGAATCTTATTAGAAATCAAGTGTCTTTTCTCCTCAACCCACCGTCCTTACAAAAAAATAGAAAAGAAAAGAAAAAAAGAGGTAACATGGTGGAAACCACACAGAAGATTGCAGGGGGACAATTACATTAGTTAGAACTTGAGATTGTAGAGCTAGTTGAGAATTTTAGTACAAAGTCAACTTTGCAATTCCAAAATGTTGATAATAAATAGTTTATCAATACTATCCAGTGTCTTTTGTTGACATTTTTTCTCTAACAGATACTTGGTCAACACTTGCTCTTTTCTCTTTGTTTTAGGTAACAAGAAAAGCTCCCACTTTGAATATACATAAATCATTCATAAATTAATTTTACAGTTATTATTGATTAAATCTGAAATGGGTGTTAAAAGTAATAGATTCTGAAGGGAGTAATTGTGGTTTGTTTGAGTGGCTGAATTTACCGCGTCAAAAGATATTAATATTAATTTGACGCTATTATTTTTTATAATATAATTATGTTAAAAAATAAAAATTTTAATATAATATGAACTATTAAATTATTAAATAAATTATATTTATATTATTTATTAAATATTTTTTAAAAAATATTTAATATATTTGAAAATATGTAAATAAAAAATTATAAAATAAATTTATTAAATTATAAATAAATTAGTATTATATAATTATTTAAATTATATTATGTATTTAATAATTATGTTATATTATACAAATTTATTTTTTCAGAGTCAAAAACTGTGGTCTCTATCTGAGTAGCGAGAAAGAAAGGTGTTATTGGCAGGTGAGGTGGAGGTAGAAGCATCGAGCCAGCTTGCATGGATCGGAGACTTGAGAGTGGTACGTACAAAAGACTTTGTTGCAATCAAGCAAGTTCTCAATTAAAGAAACGCCACGTGGATCCTTGAAGCTGACAATGAATTTGGTTTCACAATATTATAATAAAATATGGTAAGGGAGTGACGAGTTATTGGTTTGATGTGGGGAGGGAGTTGGACGTTAGATTGTCTTGGAATATTGACCAAATCTACACACCCAAAGTGTATTCCTCTGATTTGTCATCCGTCCTGTCAATTTCACTTGCAATTTGCAATTGCAATTGCGATTTCTTGGAAAGTGGTTAATTGTGGGGAGGAATCATTATTAGGTACAACCCGTGGTTGTTTAACTCACTGTCAACATCGTTTGTTAGTTAGTTTGTTTGTTTGATCACCTTCTTAATCTTGCGGGCATTTTTTTTTTGTTTTTCAGGTCCCACCTTCTACTCCCCATTTGATATTATTTATCAAACAAGATTGTAATCTTGCTTTGTTCTAGTTTGGCACCCATACCCATTAAATATCGATTTAATGTTGTCCACCTTATTGTACAGAAGAGATCACAAGTGATTAGAGAACTTTTAACAGTGTGTATGAGCACGAGCATACACATAAATTTGTATTAATATTTTATTAAAAATTAAGAATAAAAAAATTTTAATACGTAATATATTTAATAATAAATAGTTTAAATTATATTTTAATAAAATTTATAAATTAATTTTATATTTTATAATATAAATTAAAAAATTTAAAATATAATTTTAATTATTTATTGTTAATTGTATTACTTGTTGATATTTATAAAAATTAAAGATAAAACAAACTAAAAAAAAGTATGTATGTATGTATGTACTAGAATATGTAAACTTAAAATATGTTACATTTTTAATACAAAATTTAGAATATATAAATGTAAAAGTTGCAATATTTAATATCAAATTTAAAATATACAATCAAAAAATTTAAAACAAAATTGAAAAATTTTAAAAATCAATATAACAATTGAAAATTTGAAATGTAAAATATATTGGATATGATAAAATTGAGATCTAAAAGAAAATAATTACATAAATAATGGATGTTGGATGAGATCCAATTTCAAATCTAACACATGCATGAGTTATAATTGGGGATAATAATAACAAAACATAGTCATTGATTAATTAATCTGTGAATCTACTTGCACCAACCCACCAAAACTCATGGCAAGCAAGGTGACACATCATATGAATTCAGCACGTAACAAACAAACAAACATTGGTTTTTGAAAGTCAAGCATGCATGAATTTGGATCAACAAACTTAGTCAATTAAAAGAATGATGAATCCTCAATGTTATTGTTATACAACTTGCCCAAAACTGTAATTTAATATTATATGCCAAGCCAACAACATCAAGTGGTGCAAGCATGGTGGGTTTTGCAGTGAAAGTCTGTGCGCAAGGGGCTCTGCATCCCATAATAAAATACTGTTGATTTGATTTGGCTTTTCATGGAATTGGATTTCCATCATTGAATGAATCTAGGACTAGGCTAGATGGGCTTATGATTCGGCATTGGTGTTGAAAGAATAATAATAAAATATCATAGCTAGTAGCATTATAATATAAGAATATACAGCTATAGTTTGAATAATTTGGACTTAGCTGTCTCAACCTTGGATTAACTAATTAATAACATCATTACTTTGGGCCTAATCATAATCCTAAACCTGGGTCGACTCTAATAAATATCATTAATAAAGTAAATTACGAGCTTGTATAGTTGTTTGTACTAAACTAATTGCCCACACAAACCTTCATTGCTGTTCCCTCGATGAGTCAAGATTCTGCAAACATATGCTATGCCTCGTTTATTTCTTTTAATTAATAATAATTAAGCTGAGTAATTAAGGATAATATTTGATCATTTGACTTGAATTAAAAATTATTGATCATTCATTGGGTTTTACGGCTTGATTAGAAAAGAATGTGTTTTAGGGCTTGATTAGAAAAGAACTTGGTGTTTCTACCAAACTTTAAAAAAATTACTGATCAATCTTTGATTGGGATTTTATTTTTAATGGCTCATTAACAGAATAAACCATCTTCAAGTTTTGAACCATGGGCCTGTCTTAATGGTTTGGCTAGTTAAGCCCGAATTATTAGTCTTTAAATTAAAGCATGTTTCTTTTCTTTTTTCCTCTTGCTTCAATTGATGATCTCTACAAATTAATTATTCATGAGATGTAGGAGAGAGGCTTTGCAATGGCATAAATGGTTTTAGATGACTGGCATTTGGATTTTGGGCCACCGAAGATATGGCTCAATTATTCGACAATTAAGGATAATTAACTTAACCCTCTTCAATTGTCTATTTCTAATTCAAAATCCAACAATTGGATTTTTTTTTTGGCCTTTTTGGCTCGTACTCCACACTAATTTTTCCAAATAAGTGTTCAAATCATGTGTTTGATTATGACTATGATTTTCAAATGAATCAATGCTAATTGATGTTTAGTGAAATCCAATCCAAGATCCTTTTGTTGGGGAGAGAAGCTATGTTACCCGTCTCATGTAATCATATGTAATACTAAATTTAATTAAGTATCGAGACAAAGGGTTTCCATCGGTTTATGGAGGTTGCTTCTTTCAATTGGACGATGAATAAACAATTAAACAAAGAACAAATGAAATGAAACAACTTCAGGATTGATAATCAATTAAATTAATGTCTGTGCGTTTGACTACAAATGTAGCAGTCATTCAAAATGGTAAACAACAATATCTTTTATGTTTCTTTGACATGTGTACAATCCATAGCCGAAAGAGAACACAATGTCTAAATCAAACCGTAGATCCTTCTCCTCCACTGGTAAACGAGAAGTTCTTGGTCCATGTTGTTACAAACACACAACATATGCAGCCAAATGTGGCAATAATTTATACATAATGACGTGATCATGTTGCAACATGTTAGCATTGATATTGGGAGACATGGAAATATAATTCATCCAATTAAAATAGACAAGATAAGAACCATTCACAGCATATACAGTCGAGCATCGATCATATTATATAATTTAAAGCCGGCATTTATGATTTATCTTCCCCTACTCTATGTCTATGTTCCTACTTGCTTCCAGACAAATTCAAAAGGATGTAAATGTTTATCCAAACCAATATTCAGAAGTGGCGCTCAGAAGTTCAGCTTAATTTCAAAGTGCTTTTCGAGGGATGGAGGACCTCCGTACGTTCATAGTGCTTCTGCCAGCTGAGTTGTTTATTTAACATTCTACACATCAATTAATTATGTCTTAAACAGTAACAAAGACGATTAATTGGATTAGACAGGGTACTCAAATGTCAACAAGGATTTATCCGATTCCCATGCAGTAAGCAGTTGGGTTCATTGATTGCACTGTAAGACTTTCCGTTTTGGGATATGAATATTTTTCAAGCATTAACTTCTCGTTCAAAGCGTCGACAAGACAAACGAAATGACACCCACATTTGACGGGAGGGAGGAAAACCCGAGGATTGTGGGGACTACGGAGCGGTGTTCATCTTCCACGTGGCGACTGAAATTAGACCGGTCAACAGATGCTCTTTTCCTCCGTCCTGGCCTCCAATCAATCCATAAGGAAAGCTGAACGGTAGATAAGCAAATGTATAGTCAGTCTACTTTGCCGCCCGCGGTCTAATCTTTTGTCATTTTCACAATTAGTGTACTAATCCTCCTAATAATTAATTAAGAGTGGGTTCGACGTCCCAATGAACACCAACGGTTGACACTCGTTCTAATTACGTTTGTTAATTATTAATGTTTTCGATTGATTACATTTGTATTAGAAATAGTTGATGAATAATTTATTCAATTTATGTCAATCTTAGTTTTCAGAGCTGGGTTTCATCAATAAGTTGAAATCGTGTTACTTCATTAATATGGATGTCTGAATCGAACTAAACTAGTATTTTGATAAACTTATATATTGATTTGATACGAAAGAAAAAGAAGATGTTCATTGAATATGGTTGAGATCCTGACCAAAACCTAAGCTGCCTAGACACCCATACAGGCATGCCGCGATTCAATTGTATTAATTTTGCATCAAAGTTAGAGAAGAGAGAATCAATAAATTATATGGGTTAATGCATGCAAGAGCAAGGCCATTTATATGTTGGTTGGCTAGTTATTTCTTTTTCTCCTTTGGACTGATCTGGCTTCCCATTATTTCCATTTAAAAAAGCAAATATGGATCGATCTTTAACAATTTTTCTCCTTCGATGCAATTTCAGTTCAATAAATGGTCGTTAGATGAAATCACTCCTTCATTTTTATGGCGAAGCTTGCTTGCTAGCTATTATGTACATAAATAATGGCCAATTTATTATTTTAGTATAAGCTAATCATCCTGTCAAAACTCTTCACGTTAATTCTTCCTTCTCTGGTGAACAGGAGATTGAATATGGGAGACTCGAGGCATTTATAAAGGGGTTGCGAAAACTGAACAATAAATCAGAAGTTGAAATCATAATTACAAGACATGTTAATCGTTAAGAGATAATTAAAACAAATGATAAATTTAATAGTTCCAAGTCTCTTGTGGCATTTCCGCCCAAGGTTAGGATGTCATCTAACAATTATAAATACAGGTGCATGATGATTGGCGATGGAAAAAGGCAGTTGTTTTTGTAAAGGAAAAAATCCAGTGTCTGCGGTTTTTTTTTTATTGAATTCGTCTAGCATTTCAGAGAAGTTTGGCCTCTTGCATGTACTGCTTATACAGTGTCTGATGCTGCTATGAGTGCAAGGTGAATGTGAATTTTCAAAACTAATTGAAAAGGATTTCTTCAAAAACCTTGCAGCTTCCATAAATGACATACAAAATTTGATCTCGTTAAATAATTACAATCAACCCTAGGGCATTAACCCTAGAAAAATCATCCTAAACAATTTAAAATTTCCAATAATTTTCCATCAATCAATTTAAGGGCTATAGTTAAATCTATATAGATCTCTAGCTATGACACAAATCGTGAATATGCATGCATACCAACTCTATATGAGGAATTTGATTTCAAATTCTCTTGGGTTTTGCATAATTTGTTTGCAATTTGCCCTTGCTCTTCGCGAAGAAAACCCCTTGTTTCACCTACCCTGTTTTTGTTGTAAAGTGAAGTTGCCTGTTCACTCTCAAGAAAGAGTGTAATTACTCTGATTGGTTCAAAAATTAAAGATAAAGAAGAAAGGAATGGTTTATTGGTCTTTCAAAATTAGGTTAAACTTTCTTTGTTTCCACACTGGATGGGAGAAGATGACGTGTACTCCACGACGAGAGCACGGCTGGAATGAACTGAGTGTCAGCATCAACAACACACTGACTTGAAAGAAAAGCTAACGTGTTCTTTGATCTCCCTTGGATGAGGTCAGCTGGATGCCCCCACCACCAAAGCCTTGCCATTATATTTATTGTTTAATTTAATGCTGAGTGGAGTTAATGGGTGGTCTACGTTTCATTGATGGGTAGTGTTAGTGGATTCCCTTTCCTAATTATTGTTGTCAAAATGGCTTCTCGCAGTCTCAAAGAAAACAATTAGTATTCGCAGACTACTAGTGGCAGTAGGGTTCCAACGCTGGTAAAGGCAAAAGAGAGAATATATTTGTTTCTATTCAATTCGTCTTAGAGGATTATTATTTTCCTCCCTTTAATTAGACCGATAGTATAATTATTGAACCAAACGGGGTCCATTGATTTTTTGACTTTATAGCGTTGGAATGTTGTTGTATTGTATCCAATATCCAACTTGTTATTAATTTTATCTTAAGATTTATTAACTGTGACACGTGAATTCATGTGAAGAGGGTCCTCCATGTTGCCAAATCTTAGGATTCTTTGACTATCAAATTGTCATTAAGCTCATTTTAAAGGAGTTAATCAAAGTAATTCAGCAGTGGCTCTAGTTAATTAAAAGGACTGAAAAAGCAATAGCTAAAGCAGCAATTCACTGGAACCTTGGAGACAAGTTTGTGATCGAATTAATTCCTATTTCATCTCTGAAAGACATCGAGGTTTTATTGTTAATTTAAATTGAAATCTGCTAAACAATCCAAGCAAACAAATCTACTGAATTCAATCCACAACATGAATGTCATATCTTGTAGTTTCAGGTTATGTAAACATATAATATCATTAGACTCACCATTCGATTGATGATTCAAGTTACGATGATTTTCTTCTAGAACATGTAGAATACAGATGGACAGATACATTCACATTCTTGAAAGAAGCACGATATGGAATAAAATACTATATATAAAACTATATTTCTAGTTGTCACTATATTTAATTTTCTATCTCGTGGATTCATTATTCCGGCAATGTAAAGGGAAAGCTAAGTTTGCATTTTTTATTAAGTGCTTTTTTGGGAAAAGTGATTAATTGAATAAGCATATGGTATTTCTTTTTAAGAAAAAATGTGAGAAGATCACCTGTCCAAATTGGTTTTCTTATTCCAAATATATAGAAAGTGTTTTATTTTATTCATGTTTAAATTTCAACAATATTATTTCATTAATTTTTTTATTTTTAAAATTAAATTTTAAAATTAAATAATTACTTATATGATATTAAATTAAATTTAATCTCACGATTTTGTATCAGAATATCTTAAATAATATTAATTAAATTTATAAAATTTAATGAATATTACATAACGACAAAATCAGTGAAATGTATTATAAATTTTAGAATAAAATCAAATTAATATTTACATTACTTTAAATTAACTGGTAGGACATGGTTAGTATATATGTTTTAATTGCAGATAGAGAATCTAAGAATTTAATATTATGCTAAGCAATATTCTAATATTGCCTAATGATTGTTCTTTTTTATACTAATAAAACTTTTTAGAAAAAAAAAATTGATGAAAATTTCCAAATTTGATAGTGTTCCAAGTTAAATATGCTCTAATTCCAACTTATTACATTCACTTTTATCATTTGGGAATGGATAGCACCATGGTCATTCCACAAATTATGACTAATTCTAAGACTTTGAGGAGGCATTACTACTTGAGAATTCGATATATGCAATTTCTATAACTGGTCAAGTCTTCTCGGTTTCCCATAACAATTTACCAACAATTCATTCTTATAGAATATGGTATATGTGTACCCACGCAAGTGTTAGCTCAAAATGTTAAGGGCTAAAAGAAAAGAAAAGAAGAAGAAGATCAAGTGTGGCAACTGTTATAAAGGGTGAAAATAAGGAGGCAAAGCTACATATTCAGGTTAGAACTTATGAGTGAGAGGAGAAAAAACCCCCAAAAACCCATTTATTAAGCTAAAAACCTTGAGGATTAAGAGGTAAATGATGATGACATACACAAATAAAGCTGCAAAAAAGACTTGAAACAATTATTTTAACTAATAATGACTTTCCCTTTCACAAGTGCACATATACAACGAAAATCAAAGGGCAATAGCAACTGCTTTCCCGGGGCAAATTTAATTAAGTGTCATATTTTAATCCTCGAAGTTAAAAGAATAAAAGTTCTTATATATGCTGCTTGAGTATGAAAAGAGAATCCTCCATTCTGCCAAAACATTTGTCTTCCCAAGTCAAACTTTCATAAATTATTTTTATGTGACAAAGATCTTGTTTGCAGTGAGAGGTTATTGACTACTACACGTTGGAGGGAGAAGAAAAGTGTCTGCAATTGGACTTCCTCAAGGTGCTTTGGCGGATAGAAGAGCTAGCCATGCTGCAATTAAAGAAGCTGCCTTGGCCACAGCTTTGGCCACACCTGACATGTGGGGCTATTCCGTTGCATTTGCCCTAGCTAGCAGTAGACAGATACATTGTAATATGCTCCATTCAAGCAAACTGAAATCAAGGAAATGTGTTATACAGTGTATTTATTAATTGTTTACCTTCTATCTGTTACATATATAGCCATTATTATTTCTTTGCAAATTATATTACTGGTTGCTGTGTCGTGCGATCAATATATCTGATTTTAGTACTGCATATAAATGATAAGAATGAATTAAACTCTCTGAATTTTCTATTATTAGTTTGGAACTGTTTGTCTGGTTACTTAAATATGATATATTTAGAAATAACAAACGAATAGATAGCTGCTTGTAAAGTATTGTTCAATTAAGCAATGATAAATCACAATTTTCTTTAAAGAAAAAGAGTAAACAATACTGCTGAGCTAACCATTACCAAAATGTACAGCAATACACAAAGATGGGCTGATCTTCCTGCAGATTATGATAAGACAATCATAAATACATTGATTGATTTATGTGAAGAAATCGCCTTTATTGACCTACAAAATTTATGATGTGTTTCATCTTATTTTCGGCACATTTTATTTCTTTGAACGACTTAAATTCAACTTGATGCAAATTTCAGTCACTTCACCAGTCCTGTTCGACACATTTAGTCTACAACTTAATCTGAAGCTGCAAAGCGGGTCCAAGAATCATCTTCTGAAAACCTATAATACGTGATACTATCTACTCATTGCTCATTGCGCAGAGTAAAAGTAAGAAGCAACCTTAAAACAGACATGAATATTGTATTGTCTATTAGCAAAGCAAAAACCCAGAAGTTTTTGATAGATGATCATCCCTATCCACATATTTATATACCCAAGTCATAATCTGTTTAATATAAACTATGGTCCACCTTGCATCATTATAATTATTTATATATATATATATATATATTAAAAATTGCAAAATGAAAACTCTAGATGAAGAATTAATAATAATTGTATTAGAAACTAGAAAACAATTGAAAAGCAACTGATCATCTTTTTTATTGGAAACAGAAATATGAAGCGAAACAAAGAAAGTTTTAATATACAGTGAGAACCATGGTTTCTCTTCTCTTCTTCTCAATTCTGCTCTTTCTATCTTCTTCTCTAGTCTCTATTTTCAATACAACAAAACCTAAGTAAGGATTCACTCAGATTAACAATCTCAACTATATTTATCTAGTAAGGCGGCCGCGGATGAGCCCAAGCATAGGCCTCATGTAGCTGACCGCCATTTGGGATTAGATTGGGTGGCAGATTATAAAGTGGCAGTGATGAAGGATCTGGCAGCCCAGTGTGCTGCCCACTAATCCCAATTTGTGGCGGCGAATTGTTACCAGCTCCTTGGATCTGTCCTTGACCGGTCTCTTCATCATCTTCTAAAGGCAATCTCTCGTAAGTGGCATTAGCAAAAGTGGCAGCTATGACCATCACAGGCCCTGCTGCCACCAGCTGACCGACGACACTGCCTCCAACCACCTGTCCTTGACCGCCCGCCAAGTACACGGTGAGGCCGGTCGCCCCAGGAGGGGCTGGTCCGGGCAGAAATGCCCCGGTCAGGGACAAAATTTCAAACCTACCATGAAGTGCCACCACAGCACCGGGTGCTGCAGGTTGCCTCAGCGTCACGTTAGCCACGGAGCCACTGCCGCTGAGAACGCAAACGCCACGCTGCCGCCTTCTTGCAAACTGGGCTACACTTTCTGCAACATCAGCACCACCAGCGACCTCCATAACATGGCTACGAAGTGCGTTAGGGCTATCCCGGGTGACGAAAATTGGGGGTTTCGGCTTGTTTTTGGATCCGGGAGGCCGGCCTCTTGGTCTTCGGCTGCCAATTTCAACCGCACCCTCTTTAGGCTCATCTCCTGTTTCTCTGTCTTCGTCTTCGTTGCTTCTATTATTGCTGGTGGCTTTCATAGAGATTTCATTATCGCCTTTGTTTAGGATCGGCGAATTGGCTGCCGGGTCCATGCCCGGCAAGCCCACTTGACTGGTCCACCAAGGATTAGCCAGGCTTGCAAATTGAGGCAATAGAAATAGAGAAGAAGATGCAGGAAATTTTTTGACCTTGCTTTAAGGGTTTGAGTTTTAATTACCTTGTTTTCGTGTGTTTTTCGCAACTTGAGGGTTTGAGATCAGAAAGTCAAAGCTAAAACTTCACCAGAAAGAAAATATTTTCTGTGCAAATAGGTATTGTTGTATGCTACTGTGCTCGGTCTTTAATGGAGACTGAAGGAAGGGGGGAGAGAGAGAGAGAGAGAGAGTATGTAGAAGCTGATCAGAAAAACAAAGAAAGAGAGGTCGTGTGAAGAGAGAATTAGATGCAATTGCTAATGGAATCAAGTAAAGGAATAAAAGGAAAGAGCCCTTTAATTAACCTGTGAAGAAGAATCTAAATATTAACAAATCAGAAGTTATTTCAATGGAGAGAACAAAGAACAGATGCAAAACCCTTAATAGAATCAATTGAAAAACACAAACAACAGAGACAGAGAGAGAAAGAGAAAGAGCACAATATTTAAAAAGAGACGCTGAAGAACAACAATGGATCAAATGTTTTTTTTTTCTCTCTTTCCTTGTTTGTACGAATGTATGAATGTCTTAGCTAGCTCTGTATTTGTGTTGAGATTAAGAGAGCCAATTTCTTTTTAATTTGCCAGTAAATTAAGTCCCCATATAAGCTCTCCTTTTAGAGGTCTTTGAAATTAGGGTTTCGTGGGGTCCCGTGCGCGTGGGCTGGTGGGAAGCACGTCGTTTTCTCGTGCCCCAACAAATCAATCTGTAAATTTCTCACCGAGAGACAAAGAGAAAGAGACAGCTACAATATTTCAGGGACCTGGTGTTACTGCTAGTATTTGCTCACAATCTTCCAATGAATTCCTTCGCAGTTTGCACATAATCTTGTGTTCATTCTCAACATTTTCGGGGTTTTTCACTCAGTCTCTTGCCCACGGTTTCAATTATTTCTGTCAACTCAATTAAAATAATGATAACAATAATGCCGTATTAATTCTTTCAGTGCAAGTTGTAAGAATTTGAGAGCAAGTTGTTAAGAATTTGTAGTTTAGGCAACAACTTATGTCAAGTTCATTGCATGTAGTCTATATGTCCCTACTAGTAATAGCAGAAGGCCATGATTTTACAGTGCGACAACCGTGAACATGGTGGTGGAGATACAATTTTTAATATTATAATAATAATACTAATTATTATTATTATTATTATTATTATTATTATTATTATAATAGTTTGCTATGTGACAATCATCTGCTTACACTGCTGAAATGGTTGTACTGATTTTATCATATTCAAATTAAAAAAGTTTGAAGCTATTGTACATGTCATCAATGTTCTGTTTAAATTAGATAAAATTGGGTTGAGGAATCTTATTCTATGATATGAGATTTATTAGTGGTTAATTTTATAATGAAATCAGTTTGCACATGAAAAGCTGGTCTTATAAAAAATTAGTATAAATTGACTAGTGCTCTATATATATGTGTGTGTATATATATATATATGTATATATACAAACATATACATACATACGTACATATTATGATTACTTAGAGTGCATCAGATGCCTAAGCAAATTTTTGAAGTGACATTTATTAACATCTATAATATAAAAATTTATCTTTATAAGATTTAAAAATTACAAATTGGCGAGACTAAAAAATTTATAAAGATTCATTATTTAAAAATTAACTCCTTTAATAAAAGTTAAATTTTTCAAAATTTAATAAGCTTTCATTTTTTTGTTTTTCTTACCTTTTCTTCTTTATCTGTCTCTCTCTCACGTTTTATTTCTTCTTTTTTTTTTTTCTTTTTTTGTATTAGTTATCTATTCATTTTCACTCTACGCATTTGTCTATTCTCTTTCACTTCACTCTTTTTATTTATTTATTTTTTTATGACAGGTTAGGTTATAAATAATATAATTAATTGGGTTGGGTTTGCATTTTTAAAAACGAACAAAAATAATTAATTTAAAAACTCTACAAATCATAAACAAAATAATAATTTAAAAAAAAATAAATTTTCTTATATTTGCTTGTATATAAATTTAAAAATAATATTAAATTAATTTTTTTAACTGAATATTATAATTTAGATCATATTTAAAACTTAATATTAGACTAAAAATAAAATAGTGATACACAACTAGTTTCAAATTTAAGACTTTAATTTTAGGCTAAAATTTGAAACCTCAATCAGCCGCATGTGCAGATTGTCCCAAGATCACCAATGGATGTAGGTGTACACACACATATACATATAAAATTAATGAGATAAAAGATATGAATGAGTATGATTTAAATTTTATTTAAAATTAAAATATCATAATTTTAAAATTATATTTTTTATAAAAAAAACTATTAATTATCAAAATATTAGTAATCCTCAAAAGAAATTAATGTCTTATCTATTATGCTTTAATTTTAAATCACAATAGAAGCTAAATAGTCCTAAACGAACGTTTAGTTTTAACAGACCAAACACATGAAAATTTAAATGAAAAGCTGAACGCCTGGGGTCCGAAATGAGAACTATGGAAAGTGGAAGATTTTGTTTGGGGCTTCAATCTTGTTAAATAATCCATTGCGAGTAAGACAGTCCCAATTTGGAATCAAAGAAAGTCATGAATAGGTGAATCGTCTAATAGTGTTAGTTTGGAGAACAAGTGAGAGGCCAACATATAACAAATACATAGGGGTCTCTTAATTTGCCCCAAAACCTAATCTCAATTTGTTCCTGCATCTCCGCAATTAACGATTCAGATTCTTCTATAATTTTCTATTTCCTCCATAATTGATTCTAAATAGAATTATAGCATTCAGTTTCTTTCTCTATATACAAGAACATGAAAGGGAGTTCATATACGACAGTATTCTTCCCATCAAACTTTAATACATTGTTAATCACTGAATATCAAAGGTTAGAGAATCCTTGTTATTGCAATATATTATATAATCACCATTAGAGGAATGCTTTTCTAATTTCATAGTGTAAATGGGAATTGATATCTAAGCCTTTATGTTTGTTCTGTGTAATTTTTATTGGACCAAATGAATATGGGATCAACTCTTTGTTTTTTTTTTTTATTCTTTTATTATGCATTACCAAATGTTATGAACCGAATGCTTACCACTAACTCAAAAGATTAGTTTATTAGATGGTTCTGCATACTTATCTTTAAAATTTTAAAATCAATCTATATTTCATCTTGTATGAAACATGACACAAAGTTGAGAGATTTCGAAATATTTGTAATTATTCCGGTTATAAAGATATGGTTATGGAGTAGCAATTGATTATATTTGACCTGATATATATTATGGGTTGGTTTTGATGTTTTGCAAAATAAGCTATAATTTAACAAAGTAGTATCATGATGATAGTGTTCTTGAATAACAAAATATTGCTCAAGTGTAAGATTGTCATCATCATGTACCCGTCTTAAACATACAAGTAAATTTGTGTTACTTGGTTCATTATAGATTGTTAGCTTAACCATATGCCAAAAATAACCATCTCATTAAGATCAACCAATTTTGGAAGTATAGGCATTGCGTAGTTAATTCATCATGGGCACTCGTTCTTGTCTTAGAAATTACAAATTTATATGAAATTATTAGTAATTTTAATATTAAATAAGTTTAAAATTTGAGGCTTAATTTTTGAATATTCATCAAGGGCATCAATTCAAAGTTACAAGTGAAAATGAGATCCGATTAGATATCCAATACAAAGTTGATTTGATGAGTAGTGAATTCCAACAAAGGAAGCAGATACGGTAATGGGAGAGTCAACCTCAATATTGATACAATGAGAACCATCAAAGGTGCGGTTGTCTTTCAACTAATGATTTCTTATTTATGTCAATTGTGATTTGCACTTAGTCAAATCTACAAACACACAACATATAGTTACTTACGCCATATGACATTTACAAGTTAGTTATTTTGTGGCTACAATTATTTATTTATACGACACTGTAAACTCTTTGTTGTGACACTTTATTCTAAACAAATCCACGGCTATAAAGGTTGTAATTTGTAATTGAATTACTAATTTACTATCTAAAAAGTTGCTGTTTTTGATTTGATTGCTAAATAATAATCAAATATTTTAATTATTATAATTTTTAAATTAAACTTAATAAATTCTAAATTATTTATTTTTTCCATTGTATTCACAAAAATTCACAACATCACTGTGTAAGCATGCCAACCCCCTTCCCTGACAGGCACTGCAGTTCAACGTTCTATTTAAGCTTATCTCTGCCAAGCCATGAACTTTTTTATTCCGTATTCTCAAAAAAATTGAGGGATAAAAAAGGACTGAGACAGGTAGATTACAGATGCACTCTTGTGTATGACGCTCAATGCCCAACACAATATTGCAGAGAAGCTTTTAAAGTTGTACTTCAACCATGCATGAGGACCCTGAAAAAGGAAAAGAAGAGGGATAGCAGCATCGGTTAGTGCCTTTTACAACCCCACATAACAGAAGTGTGTCTAAATCCTGTAGATGAAATCAGACATTCGAAATATCGAAACCCAGATGGATTTTCATTAATTGTATAGTTTTTATCCATCTTATAAAAGTATCCATTTTAACGAAGTATTCTCACAGGATAACTTAGATATATTGTGAGGGCAGGCAAGTGCTCCCATTTCAAACATATGCGTAATTCATTCACAGAAACTACCACATGGTTAGATCACTTGCCTAATGAGATAGTATATGACTAAGAAGGAAACCACAAAAGATCCCACAAGTGTACACATTCTCCGGTTGGATTTCTTCTCAAACACCTATAGAGCAACAACTTATGGTAATCAGCCATTTCCAGACAGCTGCAGAAATAAAGAGACAAACAAGTATGAAAAATAGTAGATGAGATGTAGTTAAGAGTACCATCTTAAAGCGATCCATGGTTCCTGACATGATGCCCCTTGATGCATCCATACTGTTGCCCTGATGTTACAACAAAGTCCCACTCAAAACAAAGACAAAAAATTCCAATTACATGGTGCAGGTTGAACAGCTACAACATACCATCCGGTCAAGCAAACGGTTATGACTCTCCACCTCCTCATGTATATCACCTGTTAACTGATAATGAGTAAAACAAACATTAGCATTCTTCATAAAAAGAGTACATATTTGTAAGCCAAAAATTTAAGGATATGCCTTCCATTTTTCATTTCCTGTTCTTCCAGTAGGAAAATAGACAATCCTCTGGTTTACACAGATCAACTGAAAGGACCTACTTACTCCATGCAAGTAGTTCTGCTCAAATGCAAGTGTTCGTGCAAGCACACATACGTATGCCAGAGATAACTTTCTTTGACTTGATTCTTTAAGGGCATGTGTTTGGTTGGTGCCCATTAAAGCATGTTTATGATATCAATAAGGTCAGTATGCAAATGGTGAGCAGATGCATGCAGCTATTAAGGAACACATTGCATCTGTTTTAATGCCAGCTTTAATAACAATTTGGAACTTCCCTAGATTCTTCCCCGATCCTCATTCATAGCTATTCATGCATTGGAGCGATTGATTCAGGTATTTTCATGCTTGAGCAGTGATCACTAAGAAACTTGAAAACACGCTACCATGTGTGAAATGTAGATCACACTATAAGGACAATAGAAACTGAATGACCATGGTACATTTAAACATACAAAAAAAGTTCTAGCTTGACGTAATAATAAGCTCAAAATATGCACCAGAGATTATGTCAAGTATAAATAAGTTACTCTACTTACCATATATACCCCTGGGGTTTTCACCATATTGTAAACTCCCAGCACCAAGAATGAATTACTGTAGTTAAATTGCATTAACATTTTGCCATATCTCAGCACAGAATAATCATCACCACATAATGACCAAACATTATTGATATTGCCTCAACTTGCAATATATGGATATAGATTTGCATATATGAAACCATTACATAACAACTCAAGTACTATAAAGGTGGTTTATTTCATTAGACAAAATAGTAACACAAGGATACCTAGGTTGAGGCTTACTCTCTTCAGAAAAGTAACTCTTTCTTTCAAACTGTCCATTGCCTTGTCATTGTCATGATCACTAATTCCACTGGAGTAAGAGGATGAGGCCTTAAGACCACCTTCCTCAAGTCCATCATAGTCATCGATGAGAGCCCCTCTAGAAGCACGGTGCTCTCTGCATAAAAAATTATCATCATGACAGTTTAACTTCTGAATAAACATACAATGTAAGCTATCCAAAGACTAAATAAATTTAGGAAAATAAGTAATAATGGGCAAAACAGTTTTATTTCAATTTTATAGAGTTTGTTCCCATGACCTGCCTCAACCTAATCTGACGCTTGAATGAGTTATGCTAATGCCCAAGGGAAACAGTTCAAGGCCAGCACTTACACCATCAACATCATTTCTATGAGTTCAAAAATAAAGAATAAAACTTTTTTGGAGCACCAACCACAATATTTTTCTTTTTGGGGGTTTTAAATTGATTGGAAACAAAGCAAAAGGCAGTTATCATATCCATCCCAAAATGAAAGGAAACAAGTAATGCATATGTTTAGAAGAGTCTAAATATACCACATCAATACTACAAATACAAGATCCCAATCACATTAACAGAAAATCTTACTTTCCATACATGAATAACTATCAGGAGGAAATTTGGATATAAAATTCTCAAAGAGGCCAAGTTGTTACATCCAAAATTAACTGTAAAGCTTTCATGAGTGGCATATCTTGCAATCTGAAATCATTTCATCAATTGTAACACGGACGGGCCTTGAGGAAAGTAGCAAATTTTCCAACACCAGCTATGCAAATATAGATGAAGATCAGAATTAAAAGATGTTGAGTCTTTCTAAAGATGATGTTTCAAGCCCAACATTTTCTTTTGTGGTTACTTTTTGGTAGTTTATGGTTCATCCCTCGTAAATGGTTAAATGTTTATTGATAACTTATGGATATTTAATTTGAATACATTCAAGGCAGCATACACCACAAACTTTCTCCATAATGATTTTCCCAGTTAATAAAGGTCAAATCTCAATACTTTTTTTGTATTCTTTCCTTGTTTAAGCATCATTGAAATTTGAATAGAAAGGTTTTAACTATCAATAATATTATTAATTCATTTCAAATTATTTTTTTCCAGACTGTTTCTTGGAGCTTCTTAAAGTTGTTGGCAATTTTGAACTATACAAAATAATTGATGTTAAACAACGATTAGGGAATATCAGAATAAGAACTAGTAAATATAAGTTAGCACCACTTTGAACCCAAAATGTTCATTATCCATGTTTATCCAACAACCAATACATCCCAAAATTTGATTTTGCGTGTATTAATATCTAAATACTGGTGTGGAACTCCTACTCAACGGTTCAAGTTTTTGGGAATAGTAGTACTAAACGTGGTATAACAGCCTACTTGACCAAGAGGTATTTTGTCCAAACACGAAAATTCTCCCAGCCTATCAATTAAATAGCAATATAAAGCAAATCGCTTTAGTTTGGATCCACATATGTATTTATGTGTGTTTTGTTCTCTGTGTGATATGTTTATTAAAATACAACCATGCATGAGTAAAGGGATGTAAGAGTTCAAATGCAATTGTTGAGCCATTAGACAGGATTGAGCCAATTATGAGCAATAACATTACACCAATATCAACAACATGATTAAGGACTTGTTGAGTTATTGAATAGAACTACTACCAGTACCAACCACATTGATTTAAGAACACAAGTCAAAAGAAAAACCAAATTTTTGACATGGCAACAACCCCCATTGAAAAATAATAGGAACTCCTATGTGCTGGATCACAACATATATACTCTAATTTACCAATTTATTCATGCTTGCGTGAGCTGAAAACCCTAGAAACCAATGCAAAAGGTCTTCATAGTGAATGAAATAGCCATTAATGTAGGCAATGAATAAGTGAGATTTAACAAAATGAAAGTTGAAATTAATAATCATGTATATTGTTCGTATATCAGCGAAATTAAAACTGGTGTCATAGAGTGACAATGTAAACGTACCTTCTGTAACTCATGATTTACAACAACCGGCAGCTTCTCGGTTCGTCTCTGCTTCTTCGATCACGCTTGTTGATTTTATATAAAATTAACGAGATATACGTCAATGAGCTTTTTTTCATATGACTATACTGCCCCGTTTGGAAGCTGAGAAAATGCAGGGAAGTGGAAGGAAAATTCAAAAAAAATAATAAAATTTTTTGAAAACATGCAACTTTTTAATCATTGTTTGGGCTACGGAAATCAAACCACCCGCCCGAAGAACTTTCTAGCGACCTGTGCCGTTAGAGCCAGATGATCGAAGGCGCATGTGTCGGTGGCCTTATTGGGCCCAAATTTCTCTGTTCAATAGGTGAACTTAGAAATTTGGTGTTTCCCCTTTAATGGTAAAGAATGGGCCTCCAAGATGTATAATGAATTAGAACACGTAATTTACGTTTAAATTTTAAATTATTTATATTATTTATTTATATATTAAATTTTACTTTAAAAAATATGAAATATATGTAAATATTAACCAAGCCCATAAAAGAATAATTGGAAGCGAGAGAAGTAATAAGTTTGAGCTACTCCATGTAAGTCAGAATTAATGATGGTATTGATTGATCTCTGATACATTACACCCAATGCAGTCCTGTACCAATTGTTTCAGCGCAACATTAACATTATGGCATCTGCTTTTCTTTCTAGGTATTTGCTGTTACTCCCGATAGTTGAGTCTTCCAAGGAGTACACCAACTTTCACCGTTATAGTCCGACCCACTTTACTCTTGTATTTATATCAGAGCTCTACAGTTACGAGTGTGCATCAAGATATTGGGGTCGCAGCTTTGTGTGAACCTCCTCGAGCCACAAAACAACATTAAATCTTTTGTATAATTGCAAGAACTGAACCAAACGAGTAATTCATATATGTTGTAATACGGAATTGCTAAGAATCTTTTTTATACCATTAGCATACGCCTTCAAGCAGACTAGAAGAATGATTCGTGTAGCAAGTAGTTTATGACGTAATGTCCATTTCATTCTCACAAAGAAATGAATGACTTTGGATGATTCTACTGCATGTAAAAGCTCAATAGGAGTTAGGAGTATAAGGATAGGAATCATCCCGGAGAGTTGGGCATCCGGCAAGATGCATTTCAAGGGTTCATACGGTTAAGCAAAAGGAGACATGGAAATAAAGTTGTGGGTTTAATGGAAGAAGACAGGCCAGATTGCTACATGTGCTTGTCAAAGGACATCTTCTGTGACACTCACTTGACATTATATACCCAGCAACTCAAATGTCTAACTGAATTAATGTGTGCATCTCCATTCGTGAAAATCAGGTTAGGAAATATGATTTCCAGCCAGGACTGCTTGTACTTTGACACTTCTTACACCATTATGCAAATGTCTACCAAGGCCATAGACATGTTTTCACCAGGGTATCTAATTTTCCACTAGTATTAGATTATTTAGATTATGCTACTGTCCATTTTAAAAGGAAACTTATGTTACTTATCAAAAACATCGGATTGGTCTGCACTTAATTAAAAAGAACTAGTGACCAGCTGTAAAACAATGAATCCATAATCAGAATATGAGAAAAGTAATAGTCAACCAGCGCATTATCAATGAACCAATTTCTAGCATCAGAGCATAACTAGCTAAACAGAGCACCGAATTTTGAAAAACCTAACTGTATATAAAAATACACACACATTCTACAGAGAAGAATCCTAGGTCTCTTCATAAACAACTGGAATTATATTCTATAGCCGTCAAATCTTCCCATTGCTTGGGCAATAAATTACATTACTCAATTCCAATCTTCAACGTATTCACATTTTGTTGAATTATCATCTGTGTGTTCATACAAGTATCAGGAGTCGAGGAAAATGCTCTACAACCCTTTTTGGAGATGTACAAATCCAGCAATGCAATCAATTGATGTAAGAATCTCCATACTGTAACTGCCACTCCATGCAGTCTTCAAAATCAAAACTGCTAGCACAGTCCAACAATGCATTTTGCTGATGTTCATAGCGACATATATAATTCAATCCAACAAGAAGCTGGCAGATGGCAGCCTCTGCCTTTTCCCTGTCAGCAAAATACAATGTTTGCAGCAGAAGAACATTTGTCCGTTTAACAATTTGCTGTTGCTCAAAATTACGTTCAGTTTGCCACCTGACCATATTGTGCGCCAGCGGGGCAAGCCACTTCAGTATCTTATCAATGGTCTCTTTCCAATCATGGGCAAGCGGAGCATCATATATTGCCAGATTCTTGACGTAGGACTTGAGATTAGTCTTCAGAGAAATTCTTAAGCTTGCTGGTAACATCTGATACAAATCATCCCTAGCTTCCTCACCAACTAGATGTGGGTATCGAAGCAACTTCTCTATGACAATTATGACATTTGCATAATGCAACGCTAGAGCAGATCCACCCACAGTGGAAGGAGGCGAATATGCAGTTAACCTGCTTTTGGGACCAAAATTGGCACTGTTTCTTACACTGCAAACGGATTGCCTCCGATCTCCAGTGAAAGAGTCAGCAGTTTGGGCCCAATTAAAACAAACAGCATAGCTTGGTTCTCTCTTCAAGCTTCCATTCCCAATACTGCAACAACCTGAAATTTGGCTACTACGTTCATCACAATCAACCTCATAGTCATCGTCAAACTTTGAAACAGAACTACTTAAATTTAGACAATCCATGAAAAGCCTCCCAGGACTAGTCCCACACGGAAAATTAAAATCCTCTACTCTAAAAGCCACAGCCTCACTTCGCTTTGAATCAAGCTGAGGCTTCACACTTGCATCCCTTTTCTCCAATCCACCTCTTTCTATCAACCCCGAACGATATCTATTACTACTACTTTTACTTTGAACCCTTTTAAATGGCCCTAGAACCGCTTGGGGATGACCTGAAACTTGCCTGCACTCATCCTTCAACAAGACAGAGTGTCCCTCAATCAACCCAAGATTGTCCCTTTTCAAGGTAGACTCCCCAAAAACAACACAAATTTTTGCATAAATCGTACACACTGTCCTCGCTAACAACTCTACAACTTTATCATACGTCTGGTTCCAAAGCGAAATTTCCTTGAGATGCCTCACATCTTGCTTCTGCCAAATCAGTTTCTGCTCAAAAGCTTTTCGACTTTCTTCATGCTGATTCTGTTGAAACTTCTTCGATGTCTGCTCTAATTCACTCAAAACCTCCATTTCACTATACAAATTGGACGTAGCATTCACTAACCTCTCCATTTTCTTAATCATACCCTCCATATCTTTAACCAAAAATCCCAACTCTTTAACATCAATAACTCCACTCACAACATCACTATACACATGTTCAAACCCTTGCAAAGCCGGTTCACTACATTTCTTGCCTAGCCTAGAGACCACCGCAGTGACCCGGTTCAAATCATCCAGCTTCTCAGCTAAAGCAAGCTGAAGCAGGTAATTCTGGTCTGAAGAAACCAATAACTTAATCCCATCGTTGTTCAAGATCTCGGATTTGAGTTTCGAGATCTCGGAAACGGTTAAAGATTTGTGTAAATGAACAGTTTTGGACATAATATTAGCAACTTCAAAGCAAAGAATCCCAATGAAGCATTTGGGTTCTGGGTTTTTAGAATTCTTGTTCTTCTTGGAAGAAGGCTCAAGAAGAAATGCGTGTTTAAGATTGGCACTTACTTGGTTCCCCATCTTGAGTATCCAAGGTTCTGCAACCATTTCTTCTGCTTGAGATCTGAGAGGTTCGTAGTTGATTTTTGTGTTGGAGAAAGTAAGTACAACGTGTGCGGGGAGAAATCAGAGAAAGCAGCAGCAGAGTTGCAGAGAAGTTCTCATTGTGTTTGTGTTTGTGGGGGATTCACTGATTTTTTTTGAAAACAGGCCTAGGGTTTGAGTGTTAAACTTCGTGTTCTGATTCTGCCCGGCCTTCCTCTTCCCCGGCATTCAAATTAAATGACATTTGCTTGGAAGTCTGTTGACCAAATTTTTAAATTTGATGGTTATTTTTTCTAAAATTTTTGGTTAGTTTTTAGATTATTCTTGGCCAAAATTAAATTTTTAAAAAAAATTTCATAAATCATCAAACATCTTATCTTATTTATAAACACAAATTACATAAATTACCCTCTAAAATACTAATTTTAGAATAAGGGGTTAATAATTTTGTAATTGAATAAATAAAAATTTGTTTAAAAATAAAAAATAAAAACAATTTAAAGGATTTGGTAAGCCCAGATTTCCACACCAAAGAAAGTTAGCAACAAGGCAATGACTAGTGATATGAAGTGGGTTTGACCCAGGATTTCTTTTGGGTCAACAAAAGTGAAGGTACAATACCGACTTTAGAGACTTGAACTTCAATGCAAGTTCATATACTTGTTTACAGAAATAGGAAACGCATCAATTTCGGCTTAAATTAAACCGAAATACATGACTACATCAACTAAAGGCAAACGAAAGTTCGGTGTCCAAATTCCTCTTCGAGCTTGCAATTTGGAGTTTCCAAGTCAAAGAAAAAAACTCTCTATGGGTCAAATCCAATATTTCTTTTTGTTGTTTTGTGATTCTCTTTATAGGCCAATCGATGGCAGTACTTGATTAATGGAAAAAAGAAAAGGAGTCAACATAGGAATGTTGCTGGTAGGACCTCTTATTGGTTATTAGTGGTTTCACATAATTAAAGAGCAACAGTTTGGCTTGGAAGTTTGCAACTAAAGGCATAAATTTTTCATTTGTTGGGGAATTTAGGTGTCAACTGCTTATCTTTTCAGTTCGATGTACTATAGCTTTGCCTTTATAATTAAGCCCAGCCTTAGATGTTAATGACATCGATGTGACACTCTTTTTCATGTATTGCTAGCTTTTAAATAAGGACTTTGATGCATACCACTTGTTTAATAATCAAAGACAATGAAGTTTATCGATGAATTTAATGAATTCGACTAAAGTGATAATCAGATAAGAGTTTGTCAAAAGTTAACCACAGTGGGAGTTGGTAAAGCTAGGTTTTTAATAGAGACAAAAGCTGAATTACTTAAAAGGGAAGACCAGACACATGGATGCTCGAAGAATCAATCACATAATGACAAGAGATCAAACTAATAAATCTCCAAGCAATGGATTTGGATGTTTCCTTGTATGAGATGTCCACCAATTACTTATCATATCAAAAGAATAATGAAGAGATAAATCAATTAAATAAACCAGCAGGGATTCGTGATTATTTACGGACAAATTTTGAGACCATACAGCATTCTGTGTACCCAACTATCTCACTAAAGCAGAAGTAAATCCCAATTGCTTATTAAAATGCAGTAATATTCATGAATAATCTAAAATCTCTGTTCATAAATGATGATCATGTGGGAGCTCAGAGCTGCATGCCGATCAAAACTGTCACTTTGTTAGGTGGGTACATGAAGAATTAACAGCAATGTAATTAAGCCCAAGTTTCTGCCACTTATGGCATGCACGGCAAAATAGAAGATGGGGTTATTCCTCTCTAAGATAAGCACTGATAGAGTTGAATATTTACATGTTCGATTTCGATTTCACTTAAAATTGAAACTTATTTTAAATAAAATTAATTTTTAAAATTCAGAGTTGAAACCCACCTTATTTAATAAAGTATTTTATTTTTTAATTTTAATTCAATTTTAATTTTAAAACAGAATACTCTATTTATTAATTATTTTTTTATAAATATTTTTAATAAATTTTATATTATAAAACTCTTAAAAATTATTTAAGTATAATATTATTAATATTCACTTAAACCATAAATTTAATTCGATGAAACTTTTAAAAAATAAAATCAATAACCTTAAATTACATAAATAGTACAATACATAAACAAAAATTTAAGTAAAAATAATAATAAGAAATTATTTAAAAAAATTAATATATAATAAATTATTTAGAAAATATTATACTATTATT
>CP135541.1:2528399-2547755 GCA_032402905.1 Khaya senegalensis
CAGGGAAAAGGGATTAATGGAGATCTCCACACATTTGTTCCTACGTTGCAAACAAATTAGCACAATGATAAAACTTTTCAAGATATATATATATATATATATCTAAAGCTTGAACGAGTAATGTTAATTGTTCTAAATGGGAACTGGACATACTCTTTAATTTTTTAAGGAGGAGGGTGAATTAAGATTTTTACAGTGTGGGAAAGAGAAGAAAAGGGGTTACAGTGAATGTAATAAGGATTTAAGAAAGGAAGTTTATTTAAAGCAAGGGACTCAGAATGTGCGAAGTATTCAATTTCATACAAAGATGAGACTTTGTATGCATGAGTTTGTTTTAAATCAGAGGACTGAGAAGAAGGAAAAAGAGATGAAGAAGAGAATGAACGCTCTGAAGTTTGTCGAGAAAACATAATTATAGAATTCTTCTTTTATCTAGAGAATCAATACCAAAATTAATATCATGCTTCAATATATATTTTATAAAATGAATTTGGAGCTTTTTTGTTATGGAAGATTAGCATAAAACTGTAACCATAGAGCATACTAAGCTTGAAGAGCGAATTAGGCTCTAATACCAAAAAGGGGAGAAATAACTTTCTCACTAAAGTAAGGTATTTTGTTAAATAATGCATCACTCAAGCATTCTGACGGACTGATTTTTATGCTGGCAGTGAGAAAATTTTCTATGACGGTTTACTACAGAAAATTTATTAAAATAAAATATGAAAAAAATAGAGACATAATTTTTGAGAAGGATTTAGAGGATAAAAGAAGACATAGAGATTATTGACAGAGAATGGTGGCTCCAACTAGGAAAATATAGATAGACAGGCATCCTCAATTCTGCTACAATTGACGAATTTATGTTTTACATTTATGCAGAATTCTTAGGAAGCCTTACACATGTACAAGACAAACTCCAAGAAGAGTTCTTTCAACTTCAATACTGCTCCTTCAAGCAAAAAGATCTTGATAGGCATTTCAAGATGGTAAGACAGAGATTCTACTTTATTGGTGGAATTGACGACCCCAACATGAAACAAGCCTATCTCAATCAACAACCAAATCCTCTCAGCGCAGAAACATTAAGGTACCTAGAAAGCCAAAGATTCATTCGCACAGGTCTCTCTTGAAGACTTGTATTAGCAAGTCCAGAATCAGCTCAAAAAATTTTGCAATAGTTCAAAGTTTCTCAAGAACTATAAACAACTACAAAAGAAGTTTAGCACCATTTACGATCGTTCTCACTTGAAGATCAAATGCAAGAACAAGAATCTAACCTGTGATTGCTCTTTCAGACATAAGAAGAACAAACACCATTTTTACAAGCCTTTCAAACGATTCTTCAAAAAGAAGAAGAGCAAGCAGCCTTCATCTAAGTGCTTCCTTTGCAGACGCCCAGGATATTTCACCAAACAATGTCCCCAAAATCATAAGAGAAATAAAATCATCAAGACCATCAACCAATTTTGCCCAACAGAAGATTATGATCTTGAAAGCCTGTTCCCAGAACAAGAAAAAGAAGATCATACTGCTATGTTTATTCTCACAGAATAGATCTCATACTCTAACAACTCAGAATCCTCAGCAGAACTCTCAGACTACTCTTCTGATATTTACTAACTTCAACCTCTTGACCAGCCAATTTTTATGGCTTCTCAAGTCATCATTCTAATGTTCCAGTATTACTCATCCTTCATCCTTTAAAACTTCCTCCGAATACTGAAAACAACATCAACAACAATTCAGAGCAGCCAATAATGAAGTCTTTACAACTTACTTGCTCAGCAAACCATTCCATATTGAGTTCTTTCCTGGACTCCTTCTTCGACACCAATTCATCAATTCAGACATTCCACAAAAGGACCTCATTATCGGATTTGATTTACTGGCACAACTCTTTCAAAAAAAAGCTCATTTGAAAGCTGATGGATTGGCATATAGATCGTATTTCCATCCTTAGATCCACCCTACGATTTACAACTTCAATACCATAACCCAAGATATCCAAGACAAAATTCTAGCCACCTTAGTAGCTGAGTCACACTCTGAATTCCTCGTAAAGAACCCTCATCCCTTATGAACCAACCCACAGTTTTGGGTTGCTTTGCTATTTAAAAAACATGAAGATTTCAGTCCAACAAAGGCAAGCCATTTAGGTATAAGCCCAGAACATCTCACTCTCGCTGCCACAGAATTACAGAGCCTCCACAATGAAGGCCTCATTGAGCCCACAGAATCTCTATGGGCTTGTCAAACTTCTATGTAAACAAACGAAGTGAGCAAATCCGCAGAAAGCTCAGGCTTGTAATTAACTATCGACCCCTCAACTTCTTTCTTGTGAACAACTAGTTTCCACTACCAAACAAGCAAGTTTTCTTAGTTAACCTGGCCCAAGCCCAAGTTTTCTCAAAGTTTGACCTCAAAGAGGGATTTTAGCAACTGGCTATACAGCCTCAAGATAGATACAAAACAGCATTCGGCATCCCTTATGTCCACTACCAATGGACTGTCCTCCCTTTCGGCCTTAAGACAGCACCCTCACTATTCCAATAGGCCATGACGAAGATATTTGAGCCCCTATCGGATTGTCTATTAATCTACATAGATGATCTGTTGATCTACTCCCTTGATGAAGAAACACAAAAGACTCATCTTGATAGATTCCACCAGCTACTTCAACAAAATAGTATTATGCTATCGGCAAAGAAGTGTACCTTCTTATAGCCACAAATTGATTTCCTCTGCATGACCATTAGTCAAGGAACCTATCAGCTTTAACCCCACATCGCGGAACAACTACTTCATTTTCGCAACTCTCCTCTCAACACAGTAAATTCAACAGCTCCTCGGAGTTGTAAATTATACGGCCTCATTCGTACCAAAGCTCATTGAGATCATCCGACCATTACAGCAAATACTCAAGAACAATGCCCCTCCTTGGACAAAAGTACAGACTACAGCAGTCAACAAGCTTAAAGAACTTGCTACAACATTGCCTCCTTTACAAATTCCTTCTACCGAGAAAAGAATCTTGCAGACAGATGCCAGTGACTTCTACTGGGCAGTTGTTCTCCTTGAAGAAACTCCTGACAAACAGAGACGCATATATAGATATAAGAGCGGAACATTTTCAGAATTAGAAATTCATTACCACTCCACATTTAAAGAAATTCTTGCAGTCAAACGAGAAATTAAGAAATTCCAATTCCACCTCATTGGGCATCACTTTACCATCGAGATGGATATGTTAAGCTTTCCGAAGATGTTACAATTCAAACAAAAGCAAATCCCCAATGCTCAACTGCTAAGGTGATTATCATGTTTTTCTCAATACAATTTCACTGTCACGCATATCAAAGGACACTAGAACACCCTTGCAGATATGCTATCTAGACCCTGACAAAACTAGGCCTCAGTCCTCCCTGTGTTCATGATCCACACTAGTCCATCAATTTGGGTCTCTGATGATCCAACTGATTTAAGACCCCTGAAGTAACCCAGTTACTCACCCATGACCTGCTCCATCAGACCTCAACTCTCAAGGCCAAGTGGATAGACTACTTATTCCACACTATCTGTTGCCAAAGCCCAAAGATTCTTGAAGAAATAGAGAACGTTTATCCGTTTCTTCATATTTACCAGATTAAATGTGTCAAGCGAGATTTCTCGATCAATCATTCTCTATGGCTATTCTGGTTTCTATTCCACAAATATTATATTGGGATCGAATTTCATATTTCTGACACATTAAAACGGTTCACCGATCAAGCCCAACACAGAGCATCTTCCTATTACCAGCCCACTTTTAATAGTCCAGAAGGAAGATTTGCTACATTACTCACGTGATTTTTCTCTATGCTAGAATGGCATAAAAAATTCAAAACCCTTTACCAGACCCAAAGGAACATTCGAGCCCAGCAAGTCCAAAGACATGTAATTCTGATATTCAACAGGAGAAGTGTGATAATGTCAAACACCAAACTCCAATACTTTCTACAGGCCCAAGAATATGAAATATTCCCATATAGCCTACCCACGGAAAAGTATAGGCATCCTGCAGAATATCGTGAATTCCAACGTCGACTTGCAGAGACAAATCAAAAGCTCCCACTTGATCTTTGGTCACCACTGTCCACAAAAGCTCCATGGGAAATATTCCCTCCAGATCACCAAAGGCATGTCTTACATGCCAAAAAGAACTTTTCTGCCTTTGATGATAACACCAATACTGTTACCATATCAATCACAGCTGAAAGTCCAGGAGTTAATCTCTCTCTCTCTCTTCTTACCAGGACCTACAGAACAACCACCACCATATTTTCAAGACTCACAAGACCCAGACACTCAGTACAAAAGTTTATCAAAGCTGGAAGCCGAATGGGAGCAAGAACAGTTTAATCATTACTAAGAAGACACGCTGGAAAATCAAAACATTCACAGTGATTAGACTACCATTATTAGTTATTATTATGTAATCGTCATTCATGACGTTTTCTTATTTTCATATTTGTATAAATAAATATGTAGTGTGAAGGAAATGGCAAGGGAAGTGAGAAACCATTTTTGTAACTTCTCTCTAAATAAAATGTCGTTTCTAAAAATTTTTCTGTCCTCTTTTATCCTCTAAATCTTTCTCAAAAATTATGTGTCTGCTTTTTTCATATTTCATTTTAATGAATTTCCCGTGATAAACCGTCATAGAAAATTTTCTCACTGTGAGCATAAAAGTCAGTCCGCCAAGGTTCTCTCTCCTTTTTTCCATAAGGCTAAACAATAATGCAGGCCAATTAGGAACTGACCATCCGGGGTCTTGGTTAGCCTGCAATTGCAATTTTCTTTTAATAATAATAATAATAATAATAATAATAATAATAGTAATATGTTAAANTAATAATAATAATAATAATAATAGTAATATGTTAAAATAATACAATATTATAATAATTTGTAATAAAATATAAAATATTAATATAATTTATTATAATATTATATTATATTTAATTACAAATTATTTTTAATCAAATATAATATAATATATTATACACCCCGTGAATGCTGTAGCCAACCCTTCTTAAAGTTAGAAATTGATCAGTGGCTCGAACAAGTAGAAAAAAAAAAAATGATACTTTGATCACTTTGACTTGGATTAGAAATTTTGACCCGAAAGTTGCCCATAAAACAGGAAGCTACAAGCTACGAGATTTGCCTTTCAGGAATTTATGCAACATATTGCTTGTGCTTTGAGTAAATAGGAGTCCTTTTATTTTTTGCCACTTCGAATGTGGATCCCATTGCGAATCCAGTCCTTGCTATGAATCCAGGCATCTAACCAAAATCTAGAACTCTAAAGGAGTGGAGGCTACATCAGCAACAGCAGAAGTGAAACCAGTATAAACAAAAAAATTACAAACTACAGCAATTGGAGCATCCAATAGGTAATTGCCATCAAAACAAATCAGTCAATTAGTTTAATATGACTATTAAGACCCGCAGTCAACTGATCTCTCTCAACTACAGATGAATTGTCATCATAGTGGTGATTGATACACCAGACGAAGTAGATTTCACAAGCAGGAAATTTCTGTAGGATATGATAGTCGCCTTTTTTTTGGCAACAGAGCCCATGAACACGGTATCCAAACTTTTTAACCATAATGGTAGCAGGAGGGATCTAGCTCATAGCTACTATGCTTGCGGCTTGACAATCCCCTTACATTAAATATATGGATTGACGTCTTTTATGTTGCAAATAATACAGCGTAATGGAAACTGATACATGCAAAACATCAACACAAAAGTACCATATACGAAAGCAATTGTTAACTTGTCTGGTTAAACTACGAAAGACTTTGTCCATTTGTACTTCTTTTAGAAATACCAAATCCTACTATATCTTATTCTACGGCTACATATTTCTGCCAAGGCACAAGTAATCAAACTGTTATAAAACAACGCTCAACTACAATGAATTGACTTAACAAAAATCTATCACAGGATATGGTATACAGCAATATAACAAAATAGAAATGAGTGTTTAACTTACAGCTCCACCTTCCAAGACACTAAAGTTGGATTTGTTCTTGATTGCAATACCTATTCCAATACACAAAGGTTAAAAAATGTCAAAATCTCCCATCTACAACTGAAGAAAAGCAAGACAAGAAACAGTAGTAAGGTATATGTAGAATCTGCGATGATCAAAACTCAATAACAAGTACAAAACTAAGAACTTTTTACTCATTTAGTAAGAGTATTACTCCCCATCATACATGCATGTAGAATCACCGATGGCTAAAAAACATTTGTGTAAAAGACCAGCAAATTCAGATTCTATTAGACAATTATTTATCATATGTGCATTTAGAATCTTTGATGGCCTTAACTCAATAATACCATCAAATCCCAATATGCGACCAAGGCAAATTTCATCTAGAATTGCTAAAGCAGAATCAAAGAACAAGCATGGTATCAACCTTATCATGAAAAAGCAAATATCTGTAAACTAATCTCAACCATATCAATTGCTTCATTTGAAGGAATGGCATGCAAAACTCTGCAAGCAGAAAGGGAAAATGTAACTTATGCAAGTAATTGTTAGACTGATCTGCGAAGCAAATGAATGAATCCGTCATGTCAAAACTCTTAGTTTATGTTAAATTCTTTATTTCTATCATAATGTAACTTTAAGAAATTTGTCTATTGAGTTAATTACACAAATTTTACCGGAAGATGTACTTGACAAGCAAACAATCAATATTTTTTTTGTTAAAAGCTCTACTAGCATAAGATCTATTCCAATAAACTCTACTTGAAAAGTTATACCAAACAGACACTTAGTTTAATTAGCACCAATTGAGAATAGAATATTATAGTCATCATCAGGCTTCATGTTGATCATTTTACAATGCTACAAATGTTATTTGCGACTAAGTTATCGAGTTGTGGATAAAGTTGACACCAAATGGAAAACCATAACAAGAAATCAAGGCAGTAACTGGTTTAGAATTATTTGGACAGAAACCAGGTTAAATAAGTTTATCACCAGAAGAAATATTAGAAGATAAAGACAGTTGTAACTGACCCATAAAACCAAACATGAGGAAGTGAAAAATATCACAAAAAATGGAATAGAAAAGACTGACTAAAAGGATAAAGAAAACTATTAACTTCACCTAATGCTGAAGATGACGTTTGTTCCTTCTCATATACATTAGTCCAACTGAAGGCTATATCCTTCCTGCTACTTTGTTGATTAAATCCATCAATGCGGCCCATCTGCACAACTTCCATAAAGCATAAGCAAGATACATTTGAACATTCAATGATTTTGTAGCTGCACTATTATTTCATAATTATTGAGTCTGCTTTAATTATTTCTCAAAAATACAACAATCTGGCAGGCACCTTGTGTGTGACAGGTAAACCATCATAACTCAAATTTTTATTTCTATCTTATGTTCTTTCAAGCTTTCAAAGAGATTGAAAATCTCCTAGATTATTCTTTTGACTTATGTTCCAGCGCATAGAGAATCTAATAATACCAAGCATAAGCCTAGTGAGCTTTGAGCCCTATAGTTTGAGGCAGGTAATTTACCACAGAAGAGGCAAAAAAAAAAGTGGCCTGAGGCACATAACATTCCCTCTATCTCACCTCTAGGGAAGTTCAAGAAGCCTACTAACACTACAAACTTTTCAATCGCAGATTTGTTATAAAAAGCACCAGTAGCAAACCCAAAAAAGACTAATCAGCCGTAGCAGAGCAACCTAAGCAACGGTGAATTTTTCTAGAAGTCAATTGCATGAATTCATCATATCTTCTGTGGGAAGGAGTTGTTTGCAACCTCTTCATCAAGGATTGGTGGTATCTTCAATAATGATGCAATCTAATAATCAAACAAAATAAGCAAAACAGTTAATCCACAAAAAATATATTTTAAAAATAAAATAACTAATAAACTGACTCATAATATCATAAGCCTTGTCACGTTCCACATGCTGCAGCGTGGTAGCCTGAGAATTAAGCGTATAAAAAAAAACACAGAACTGAATATTCAAATTTCAACATAAAAGCCAAAACCCTAACATACTGTAATACAAAATCAACCAATTAACCAAAATTAGGGAACCTAATCTTCAACATTTGGCTCAGGAACTTGGTTGGTACGACGAGCAATGCAGTGAGGAATAGTCAACCGAGCGTCGTACTGAGCGAGGCCGATTCTGACATTCGCAGAACCTCATAGTTTTTCGTAACAAATTAACAGCCATAACAAATCCAATGAACTAATAAAGAAAAAGATTTAGGATTTAAAGCGAGCGCCAGGGTTGATTACAACTAAATTGGAGCCTTGATCCTTCCTTTCAAACATAGGATTTTTTTTGGAATCACTTCAAATTTTCACTCTTCGTATACAATATCTGCCAAAATGGGAAAGGGTGCCTTTCGCAATTGGAATGCAAGTGTGAGATATAGGGTATATATAGTGATAAAGTAATTCAGAAAAATAATCATTCAGAAAGTTACAAAAGAGTTTTATACTTAAATCAATTAGTTTTAACAACCCATTGATTTTTCCTAACAAGAAGTTGTGAAGGTATCGAGGTTTTCAAGTAATCCTGCCATTATCAAAGCGAAGTTCCAGGAATTGAATTAAATTTTAGAGACGTAAGAGACTGGTGTGGTGTTTGGAGTGTTACCATGGCAGGGAAAGATCTCTGAAAATGGAAGACTGATTTTGCCGCTTTTTTTCTTCTCCGTTTTCATTTCTTGCAGCCTTATGATTTTATTTTGCTTTATTTTCTAGATTTCTCCGGTTCAAGAGAGCGAGGATCGGTTTAATGAGAAAAACGGAACGAGAAGACTGAGTCGACGTCGTTTCACTCGAACAGAACAGATGGTTGAGAGATCTAAACAGAGTATGATTACGTACAATGGCTTTATTAGTTTTCTTAATTCATAATTATTGTGAAAATAAAATCACTAATTTCCAGTGTAATTAGTTAAGAATTAAGCTTCTGCAATATGCTCGCCTAAGAAGTGCTAGTTCTGAACTGTATTTGGAAGTTAAATCTTTGATCTACAAGTTTATGACTCAATGCTTAACCACAAAGAACCATAGCATAGCTGTATAAATTAAAGAACCACTAAGGAGCCATTTATAAAAATCCTAGTATCTTTAGCCTCCAATCTTAATTTGTTCAAGAACAAACAAATATACTGCTATCCATTCGCTTTCTGAATAACAATACAACCTGTTGACAGGGAACTGTCAGAATGGCAAATCCTAGTAAAGGAAAAGAATACTAAAATTTTTGGGTACTTGAAGAACCTCCACAACATATTATCTGATGCTGCAGCTCATTGAGTGGAAATCCCAAGAATTTTGTAACACCTGAAAGAACAATCCGATCATGAACCATTACTTGTCTAGTATATCTAAGTTGTTTTTGCTTTGGGGGCCTTCTTCTTCAGTGGCCTCCTTGGAATTAAGTTCTTCATCCCCGTAAAGAAAAGCAATGCACCAACAAGTGCAACACTCTGCCAGAAGACACAACAAATAAACCTGAGTTTCCACGTGGAATGCACAAAAATCCTAAAAAACACAGCATATGTAAATTCAAACAAACCTGCAGGAACTCGTTTAAGAGAGGAGCATATTCAGAATCCTCCGGGCTATAGTTGTAGAAATCATACAGAAGTGGGGTAATAAATACCAAGTAGACAAGCTACAACAATAGAGGAAAAACAGATGATAAACATCAGTGTTTATTGACAATAGAAAAGAGCAGCATCTGCTAGACGAATTTCAGTTGCAACTTTTGCATGTTTCAGAGGTAATTAGCTAAAGACCCCAAAATAAAAGAATCCTCACCAGGAGAAAAGCTCCAAAGGAATTACCAATTACAAATAGAATGCCTCCAATTCCTTTCAGAAAGATAGCTGTCGCAAGTATATGCCTAACCTGTATAAAATATTTTGGAATCAGTTAAACAAATTGAACATAGATAGAACAAGATGACATTAATAACCAACCCGAGAGAATTAGAAAAGCATAAATATTCTCAATGCTAATAATAAAGGAAGAAAAATAAAAGGTCTTACTTCCATATGTGGTACAGCTACCCCTAGTAAAGAGGATACATGTTTCTTTGCAACAGCAAGCTTGGGTATCAACTCCTTTGCTGCAGGCCCACCATCATCTCCGAAATCATTAAACCTGAAGCATATGAACTTCATGTAAGTGGAGTGGCAAGAATCATGAATATACCGTACCCAGCATTTCAGTGAGAAATCTTTGCACTAAAAACAGTTAACTGAAGTTTAGTTCATCAAATAAAGAGAAAATGGATGCACCACTTATACCGTACCACCCAAAAATATCTATTTGGAGTGGGGAACACAAGTCCCCAGAAGAAAACTCAATCAAGGCAATCATGCATATTGAGACAAACTAAAATTCTAAAACACCCAATTTTTCAACCACAAAGGTCTATTAACAACCCACCTACCACTTCAGCATGTGGTTATATACTAGAACAGCATTAATTTCAAATATGATTCTTGTTACTTCTTTAATCTAAATTTCTTTTCATAATTTTGATTGAAGAAGGCTATAGTTGTATTATCTTTCTTGTTCTGCAAAAATGGCAAATGTAGAAAATTGGATATTTCATACCATAATGTCAGGGGTCATCAGCTAATATGTTGAAGTGTATAGAGAGTGCTATTTTCAGAGGAATTTGGTCAATCACAACAACAATCATAATTAACATCTGTGCGCTGTATAAATGTCAAATCTTCACAATGGCAAGCATAATTAACATCTGTATGCCGTCTAATTGTTAAATCTGCACCACTATATACAATTATCACTACCAAGGAGAAGTAAATTCCACAAAAAGTTTTTGTTGACGACTCCTGGCTCAAATGCTTATTGTCATACATATAATACCCAATATTCCAGTGTTGAAGCAATAAACATCCATTTTTGACAATATAAAGTAGATTCATATATCAAGAAACAAATAAATTAAGTCAGAGAACTTTCGGAGTTCCAACTTCACCACCTTGGTAAGTGAACCACGACTGTCGTAAGAACAGACTATTCAACACTCTATCAATTCCTACAGACATACAAATCCAAACTCTACCACAAAAGTTAACCATCACCCCCAAATTTTTCACCATTACTACTGATATTTCACAAAGCAGACATCCCTTAATCTTGATAGCTCAGAATGCAGTAACCGTGCACTCCATCACAACACCAAAATAATCCGAAAAAGCTTATCCTCTAACAATTACTATTTATAACTACAAAGATACTTGCAGAAGTAAGTACATAATACGATCGATCAGAATTCATCGCATTTTGCAAATCATCAAGAGGGACAATAATTTTAAACCCCAGTTCCAAACAAAAATCAGTAGAAAACAGCAAAATAGCCTAAACTTAAAAGAACATAAATGTTTACTGCAAGCACAACTATCAAAACAGATAAAGCAATATCTCAAAACAAAACCAAATTCAACACAAACAAGAATACCATAAAACCGCATAAGAAAGCAAAATATTTGGCAGATCTACCAGATAAAACAGTAACAAAAACAACCCAAACATCTTTACAATAGCAGAGTTTGAAAAACTAAAAAAAAAAAAAACAAAAGCATTTCCAACAATACATTAAAGGGAAAAGAAAAAAAAAATGCGTTAGATCTAGAAAGAACAACATCAAAAGAGTGAGCTCACATTTGCCAAGCGGATAGAATGAAGAGAGAAGCGAAGAGGACTCGTCCGAGGAACGAAAAGAAACCCATATTGAGTCGTGTTGGCCGGTGCAGGCAGCGAGAGTAGATATCTCGGGTCGGGTTTCTTGTTCTCCCCAAAAGGGTGAAACTATAAATCAAGTTTATTGCTTGCGGTTGAGCGCTTTTGAGACTTTTTGAGTTGTGATGGAACGGGGGGATGTCTTAATTGGCCAACTTCAAAAAAGACCTCTCAGAATATCGCCAGTTTAGTTAAACACGCAATTACCCAATTAATTCACTTTTGATTTTAATTAATTAATTAATTAGTTAATTAATTAATCAAATGCCTCTACATCTTAGATTTAGTAACAATTTTTTTTTTTTCAAATAATTCAATTTTCTCTTCAATCTCTCTAGACATTTAATTTATTTGGTAATTATTTTATTTAACGAAGTACACTTAGATTGACTTCTTTAATTAATAATTTTAAAAAATGAAAATTGACATAAATTATACAAAGATAATGGAGGGATGAATAGTGTTTGATGTTATAGATTTGGGTGAGTTGTCATGTTCACGTGCTAAGACATCTTATTCTTGATGAGTTGAGTTGGGATGAGTTGTGTTGTGTTGTGTTGTGGTGTGTGTGTGTCACCCCTCTTGTTTAGCATCTTCCCAATTTGTGGATCCATAAACAATAACTATAATCAAAGAATAAAGTAAAAGAAGAAAAGGAAGATGCAATAATAAAGTACTTCAGAAGTCTGCCAACCTTAATTGAATATTTGGATGGGCGATGGGCAGATGCAATGGTCCAACAATGCTGACATATAATGGCTGCCTAACATGTTCATTGTTTTTTAATAATAATAATAACAATAATAATAATAATAAAGATTGCAATTTGCAAATCTTGTACATTATTTTTTATAAGTGATTGTGATATGAAGTTTGTAAACATCTTATTAGTATAGTCATCAAGTTATGGTTTATGAAGATTTGTTTTGATTTTAATTTAATATTTAGAGTTTTATTTGTTTTTTTTTTCAATTATTGAGACCTAAATTTTAAAGTTTATTAAGGATTTGGTTATGATATGTTACATTTATCTTAAAATAAAATTTAAAAGGTGAAATTAAAAAATTAAAATAATTAATATAAATTTTAAAATATAATATAAATGTTAAAATTATGAACATGAAATTTAAAATATATATGTAAAAAATTTTAAAAAACAAATATAAAATTTAAAATTAAATGTTTCTTTCATCAAATATATTTTTATTCATTATCAAAAATAAATTTCTCACACTTCATAAATTAAATGACTTTATCATACCAATCATATTAACAAAGAAAATTGAGTTTCATTTAAAACTTTCTTTGTTTGCTAATTATCCTTTTAACCCTTTGTTTGCAAGTATCCATATTTTTTTGTCAAAGTTTTGTCACCTAAAACATTCTTTGTTTGCTAATTATCCTTTAACCCTTAGTGGTTGGCACTAAGTTGTCTTCTTGTTGACAAGCTCCTACCACTTCGACTTCTAAGTACTTCTCTTGTCTAGTCTTACTCCAAAATATTATTTATCTTTCTTCTCTCCCTTTGGCGGCTCTTTTGAGACCCTATCTAACCAAAATTATGTTCATAGCCAAGTTAGCTAAGGTCCTTAATAATTAATATGAACCGCCAATATTTTGAAATATTTTTATTTATTAGGGGTGTTTTTTGAATTTTTTTTTTATAATTATTGTTTAAAATCTAACTAATTTTGTATGATTTCAAAATAAAAATGTTTTGAGTGGGCGATTTTATTAAATTAATTTATTTAAATTTATTTAAAAAATTTATAAATTATTTAACTATAATTACTAACTTTAATTATTTTTAATGAACATTGCTTTGGGTTGTGAGATTTATTAATTCTCTAATACGGCAAAGAGGAGAGTTGGTGGCCGCCTTGCTACGCACGAACATTTTGAACTCGGAATGGACTCCTCAAATCTACATTCAAATTTCAAACCGTAAACAACCAACGACTTGAAACAAACTAAATTCCAAAGAGGGACACTTTTGTAAAATTAACGAACAACATGTCCATTCTCCTCACACTAATCCCTGAATGACTTCCCCCACTCTTCGACATGAAGATCTTTTAGCACGCGCTTTTGTACCGCTCCACGTCCCCACTTCTTCACTTGCTACGACCAATACCATTGGCCAACTGACGTGTTCCACTCCGTTGGGGCACGTGTCGGGTAACTCTAGCGATTTCTTTTTATTTCCACACTCGCACGAGTGAATCTGTCCAAAGATTTATTCGAAGAAAAAGATTTAGATTACTTCTGTCTGTATAAATCGCCGTCCCTCCTTTCACTCCATCGTGTCTTGATTATTACCGAGAACTCGGGGTTAGATTTAGTAACAGCAAATCGTGTTGTTTTCAGTTCGGTTCTCATCCGTACAAGCAAGTAGCAGCAACGAGCAAATGGCGTTCACTGCGTTTATCGGGAGAGTTCTGTTCGCCTCGGTTTTCATTCTGTCAGCTTGGCAAGAGTAAAGTGCTAAACTTGCCTCAGATCTGCCCTTTCATTCGCTTAAATTTCACTTTTTTTAAAATGTTTTACGTGTTTTAAAGTTTAATATCTGTGTTTGAATGATCCTTGGTTTGGTTGCCGGGAAATTGAGATTGGAGGGAAAATTTTGAATATTGGGCGGTTATAATCTCAAAAGCCAGGGTTTTGTTGCTCTTTTTGGTCTTTACTTGTTTGTTTCAGCGGCGAAACGTTGGATCTGGTAGATGGTTTTAGAACTAAAGAGTTTACGATACTTTTTAGTAATATAATATCATGCATTACAATAGCTTGTATATTTTGCTGCTTGGAATTAGTTTTAGCTGTTGTGGTTTAGAAATCTTGTAGATAGAACTGCAAAGAGAAATGTCTGCTGCTACTTTCTCAAGGATTGTTAATAAAGGGTTTATGGAAATGCGTGCTAAGTAGTTTCCTTTTACGGTGATTTACAAGGCTGCTGATGCAATTTCGGTATTTGTTTAGAGTTTGTACTTTTGTTTGCATTTTAGCAAATGACACCTAATTTTGTCTGTATATTGAATTGGTAGTTAGATTTACTTGATATTCAATTTTTGTTTCTATTTGTCTTTTTAAAAGATTTGGGATTGTTTGGATGGAAAGGAAAGGAAAAAGGTGGGAGGTTAAATTTTTCTCTCTTTTTGGTGGAATGTTATCAGGGATAAGGAAAGAAAAAGATCGATACTTAATCCCTTGATGCCACTACTAACTTTCTAGTCAAGAGTAGCAGAATTTGGAGGGAAAGGATAAAAAATTTACAAAATTTTCCTCTTTCAAGGCTATTATGATGGTGATGACATATTTAAAAATTTAAACTGATACTTGTAAACAATTTTATTAGTCATAGGATATAATGGTAAAACATTGTGAAAAGTTTCTTATCCTTTTCTTCAATTAGGTAAGTAAAAATATGATATTGAACTAATTATGTAATAAACTTAAATAAACAAGGAATTAAGTACCCAAGCAAGATGTGCACAACAAAGTTTGCATTTTAATTGACAATATAATTATTGTTGCTACATATTCCTAATTGTATAAACTAACAATTCTTGCTGATGAATGCTAATTGATTGATGCACCATGTGTATCAAGAAAATAAATATGTGGGAATGCCATGATGAAATGTGTAGATTATTGCTGTGTGACATTTTTCCCTGGCTGGCAGGTTAGTTGAAAGCCCTTTTTCTTTCATAATCGTAGGCTTTGAACTCCTTTCTGTCATGTTTGACTAGTAGGTCATTGTCAGTTCTTGGCTTTAGAAAGATGCAGTGCGTTGAGGCGTGACTACAGTCCTGAATTTGGCATTTTGTCTCGCTTACGAAGAAAAATATCATTTTCTTTTTTTCCCTATACAGAGCATTTGAATTTTTTGTGGCTCTTTGATTTTCTTTATTGTTTTTTATTCTGGATACTGTCCCATTGTTTTCTGCTGCTTTTCCAGTGTTTTTCAGATTGCGTGTAGCATCTTTATTATGTCATTGGTAATTTGAAATAGGAAGTTTGAGTTTTGAAAGTGTTGTAGTTGGTGTTGACCTGAAGAAGTACTGGAGATTTTTTCTACTGAGTTATGGTTGATTCAAAGAAGTGTGTTGTTTTTATTTTTTTATGCTAACAATTGGGCTCAATGCTAATGTCATGGCTAAACCTTTTCCCAATACAGTGGCTGTTTCTTCCTTTATATGTTGTGCACTAGAGTAATTAGGTACCAGATGCAATTTTTTGGCATCTATGTTAGTTCAGGGTTTCAAGCTTTTTCATTTCTAGCAGATAGGCATAGAGTTGCTGGTGATTCACAATATATGGTGTTTTCAGAGCTGCAATTGTTAGAATTTTGAGAACAATGTCATTTAAAGCTTACTTGCTGTTGTCATAATTGGTTAATTCATAGCAGGGCCGGCTACCAATTTCACTTTTAAATAATTATGTCTGTTCTGATTATAGGTTCAATGAATATGGAATTGATGGTGGGCCAGCGGCAAAGTCCCTGGCGCCAAAGTTCAATGTCTTCTCAAAGCACTTGTCATCTCAGACTGGAATGAAAGTTCCAGAAATTGAAGTGAGAAATGCTTAAAACTTTCTTTTGCTTAATTATTTGATGGATTCCAGTTTATCTTTTTGCATTGTCTATCAATTAATATCATTGTGTATTGTCATTCACAGATTAAGTATTTAGTTGCTGCGGCTATAGCCTTGAAGGGTCTTGGAGGCCTTCTTTTCATCTTTGGCAGCTCTCTCGGAGCATATCTTTTGGTATGCATTACAATCTATTTTTATTCATTTTTATTTAGAATTAGTAATCAACCAGTCTAAACATACTATATTCCTTTTTGTTCTTGGCTGCAGCTTCTGCATCAGGCAATTGTCACTCCTATATTGTACGACTTCTACAACTATGATGCTGACAAGAAGGAGTTTGGCCAAATCTTTACAAAGTTTACCCAGGTTAGCATTTAAGAGATTGCCCTCTTTTTCTTCCTATATTATGTTTAAACTGGCATTTCTTTACTTGGTATTGTCTAATCTGACTGCAATGAATCAAGATAGTGTTTAATGTTTTATAAACGGATTTTCCTTTCCTTTTCTGCAGAGCTTGGCACTTTTTGGGGCATTGCTCTTCTTCATTGGCATGAAGAACTCAATGCCAAGAAGACAACTCAAGAAAAAGACTCCCAAAGCCAAAACCGTATGATTTTGAAGAGACAATTTGGGGTCCTGTATCGTGATGAGTATCTGACCCTGCCTGATTTCAGTCCAGGACCTAGTTTTGTACGCATCCAAGCTTGTATCCGGTTTTTTCTTTCCAAAGACTAGAAAAAAAGATAACTCTACTTTTGAGGGTTGTGATATTTTTTTCTTGCAAACCAATTTTTACTTTCACTGAATTGAATTTAGAGATTTGTCTCGGTTGATCACAGTGCCTTATGCTATTGAATTACAGAACTAGATTTGATTTTAGTTAACCTCATATATTAACTTAAGGCCTTGCAATCTTTGGAGGAAACCCACGTTTTCTGGTTATAATAACTAGTGGAATGCTAAAAATGCAAACAATTTGATGAATATCGATTGAGAAATCAATAATTGTATCTAATGTTATAATTGGCATGACAAGTGGCAATTGGAATATACTATACTTTTGCTCTGCTGTTAATGGCAACAAAGAAAGCAAAGTTGTGCTTACTTTTTTTAACAACAATGAATGTGTTTGGCCTTTTCTCTTTTGGTTCTTGTAATTTTTCTGTGTCATCTTTCATCTATAAAGTTGGCAACGGGGAAAGCTGTTATATCATAATCATACCCTGAAGGAATGAATGCTGGGGGTTATGACGGTTCTGCTCAGATCCGAAAGATCGTCGGCTACCATTCAAAGAAAAGGAGTGACGTGAACGATGCCCATATTCGTTACTGTTATATGCTGCTCATATGACAATTGTCTAAGCTTATGGTTTGCTTTTGTATATCAACTTAAATTCTACATCTTCTGTAATTATATATACAGAAAATAATCTATCATATGAAATGGGGTGTCTGTATTATACACGTGTGATTGCTTACAATACATTTCACATATACGTGAATTTTTGAATTCTTACATTGATCATTTAAATTACTTTCTGATTAATGGATCATAAGACAATTATATATAATATGGTAGCTAATTGGAGTATCGTGAGTACTTTCTCATCTTCGTCTACTAGCTTTAAGGATACCAAGGTCTAGCTTTTCCAATAACATAATCTCGATAACTGTTGGAAAGCTGAGATTGATGCATGGGTTTCGCACAAGATTGCTGATGCTTCATCATTCATCACGTTTATCATCAAGAACTGGGCTGCTACTGCTAGTGATGATAGTGCCAAAGTTTGTCCAGAATTTTTGTCTGCCACACTTTTTCCACCCGGGATGTAGATGCTTCGGGCATACTAGTGCTGCCTGCAGAGAAGAACATTGTGTGAACGAGGTTTGCTCTCAGTGGATCTGTGATAGTTGCTCTCGCAGAAAAATATGCAGAAAATGGGATACTTCAACAATCTTTTATTTGGAGCCGGTTTGCCTCTTCTACAAAACAAAAAGGAGCCTGAAACGCTTTGCATGTTAGTTCATGCAGTGAATTTGCGTAAGAGGATGGATGTACCACAGCCTGATGTTTCTTTTGGGAATATTGCTCGACCGACGACAACCAATTTCGGACATGCCATAAGCAAAATCAACGACGATTATTAGAAAAAACTACAAAATGGCGTCTTCGAACACCTGGGTTTATTATTAAGCAATGATGAAAGATTCAACAGAGGACGGATTGTTGATTTCTACCAACAAGTTTATGCAAGTTTCCTGTCTATGAAGCAGATTTCGGGCAGGGGAGCCTGTATGGGTGGCTAGCATTACAGCAATATTGCTGTTTTAAATACAAAATGTGGAAATGCAATACATGTATTTTGTTTTAGTCCTCGACTGAAATGGTTTGTGGAAGTTTGTGAATAGTATGATTTATAAAATAATTTATTTTTATTGTTTTTCTAAAAATAATCAACTGTAAGGGAAAGTATTATCATAGTTTTATAAATAAATTTTTTTTTTTTTTTTTTTGTTGTTGTTCAAATTATCATGTGACAAATATGGTTGTGGTTTATTATCGTACCAACACAATAGCTTAAGGTTATGTTTGTTTTTAGGAAATGAAAGGAAAGAGAAAAAGAAAGAAGAAATGAAAGGAAAAAAAAAGAGAAAGGAAAAGGGTAATAAATATATTTCTTTATTTGTTTTATGAATGGAATAATGAAATGAATGAATTTTATTATATCTTATTTAGACAAAAATATCCTTTTATATTAAAATATAAAATAATTTATATTTTTAATAATTAAAAAATAAATTAATTTTTTATTTTAATTCTAATTGAATTTAAATTTTTAATAATTAATTTGCTAATAAATATTTTAATTTTAATCATATAAATATTTTTAATTAAAAAATTTATTTTTAATTTTATTATAATTTAATATTAAAC